>JAMPIV010019921.1:0-231420 GCA_024509875.1 Oreohelix idahoensis | reverse complement strand
GCTTGTGTTGGTTTTTCTTGTTGTTTCGCACCGTTGCTTTTGTTGTGTCTAGGTTTATACTTTTCACTTGCATCCCACCCACCGGGGCTCTAATGTACCTATTGCTGAATTGTTTAATGTTTATGCTTTGCTCGTGTTTCCTGCCTTCATCCAGAAGTTGTTGTAAAGTTAGCTATCCACACTCTGGCTCATAGCCCATTACTGGAACTCTGGCAATTGGTGTCTAAGAAGAATCTGTTCAATAATTCGCTCTTTTCTCTTCGTGCTAATATACATACTCTTGTTTTCCCTTAATGCGAGTGAAAAATCATCTACTTTCACCACGTTTCTGTCCGCAGTGGTGAAGCTCCTAATCTTGCCGCTCTAAAGTTTGCGTGTGCTTTATGATCAGACGCTTTTCCAAATATCGTCCAATATGGCTAACGGGGTCGGCTTGCCGACTCACCCGCATGGCGGTAGCAAAACTGTTTAGATTTTCAAACCTTCATCGTCCAATCTTCTAGGCTATATGGATTAGGGTTTGTCCTTCCAGACCAGTGTCTTGAATATAGAACTAAGCGGTTGGCGCCATAACTAGAAAGCTTTCACTTCTTATCATCGAGTACCGGCGAATCTCATTTGCGGTGCGTGCGATATTGTTTCACAAATCACCAACCGCCATAGGCTTGACCACGATGACGAAAATTAGCCGAATACTGTTACTACACGTGTTTATCGTGTAGCTGTTATTGCGTCAGTCCGTATCGACCCGCTGCCCACCCCTGTAATGTTATGAAGTATGTATTAAGCATTACCTCAGTCATCTACACAAGCCACTCACTTGTTTCAGAAAGCACTCAGTAAAAGCATGTTCAGATTCGTAGTCCATGTTAATTTACAGAATGTCGTACATGTCAAGCTTCGCATATATTACAATGTGTGGTTTCGTAACTTTAATGTATTCATATTACACAGAACAGCAAATAAACATGGTGATAAACAAATTATACTTCGCAGCATTAACAACTTGACGTTGGAGGAACGCATTCCACCAAAGAAATCCACAAACTAACCCCGGGAAACTTCAACCAAATGGCTGAACAGAAACAGATAGACCACATATGATCAATGGTAGATGAAAAAGTAAGAAGAGATGTATGATGTGGGATGCTAACACCACTTAGCAGTAGCGAGCTTGAAGGTGAAACTCATAACTACAGGATTAATTGTAACTGAACAGAAAAGGTATGACCGCATCAAACTGAAGGACCCTCTACAAGAAAAGCTTTTGGGGTTGATAAATAAGAGAATATATCAAACTGCATGAAGAATCAGGAAAAGGACAGTGACTGATGAGGTTTGCCGTCAGAAACTCAACACGATTTCAGACAATATATAAGGAAAGCACCAATCAAGCTTGGGATCCAGAAAGGAAGAGACACGACATATAACACAAAACATTAACACCATGGCGATGAAAAAGAAATGAAAATGAGAGAAAACAAAGCAAAGACCTCCAACGTTAAAGAAAATATATAGAGATCAATACGTCTCTGGAAAATGAAGAAAAATTTCAAACCAGAGCCAGCAAATGGAAATTCCTACACGATCTGCAAGACCGGCAACGGGAAAGAGACAGCACAGAGAAATGAACAAAGCCAAAGTGTAAAATACCTAAAACCATCAGAAGAAAACAGGTGTGCAAACAAAATTACCTTAGTAAAGACAAGCAAGGAAATCTCATCCACCACATCACAAGTGGCATGAAACAAGATGGGCGAGCACGTCAGAGAAAAACTTAATAAGGAACCACCAAAGATGCAGTCAGAACATACCTGAGCTGAATGGGTGAGTCACTGGGTCAACTACGACAGTAAGTTTTGTTTGCCAGGACTAGTTTCTATGAGATATTAATAATAAGGTCTATCTAAGAAATTGGGCTTCGATAAAGTAAAGAAAAAAAGAACCTATCTTCGAGATAGGGACAATTGAAATACAGAGGAATGCGAATGCTTTCCACTAGACAGTGTTTTCTAATAAATATAGGAAAGAGTTCTAGTTTCCCCACGACCTTAGATATCTGCCCTTAGATCCCCGTAATGAAACAGTTCCCCCAACCATCATCTGAGTAGAGAAGGTTCCTAAATATGTAATTTTGTGTAAAACAAACCTGACAGCAATGAGTGATACATAACAAACTATTGATAATGATCAACTGATCTGTGGGTTTATTAATGAAATTATCCAACACAGTATCATTTTTAGAGTAATGCGATGTAAGAACTGAAGATGAGTTAAAAGGACGATTCACAAACAAACCACTACAGATAGAGATGAATACAATATACAAGTTCATTATCGTAAATATGTAAATTAAGGATGTAATTAAACTGTAGAGTTAAATAAGAGGATGTGATATGATACGTTTACCAAAAATGGTGGATGTACACTACACAGTCCAATGGGGTACACTAAACTGCGACGTCCTCCTAGATATTAAGGACTTCCACTATGTATGCAAAAAATGTTCCCAAGATGTGTAATACGATTAGTGATACGAATGGGAGTGTATCGCAAAGTCGCGGACGTTTCGTACTAGAGTAATACTGGTATTGATCTCGTGTGTAACGAGAAAAACGCATGTGACGAGATAATCTAATGTATATAGACTTTCCTACACTGTTTGATTATCTTCTTATGTGTGTAGCGATGATACGATTTAATAGTTGTACAATGATGAACAAAAGTCTGTTGTCTACAATCAAAAAATAATTCTACCCCCCCCGATTGTACTCGGTCAGACTGGATACTTAAATTTTCACGAAATGTTTTCGTGATACTGTAAGACTCATAATCTTGCGTATATAATTCGTGATTCATAATATATTTAATAGTCTGCTTTCAAAAAATGCGCTTAAGAAGTGGGTGTTAGTCACGCTTGCGCTATAAAAATATGCGATTCCTCTTTTGAGAGCTTTCTTTTATCTAGACTTCAAGATATATAACGGATCTTATCGTGTGAATTATTGAGAATTATGATGTACTCGGTACTTTCGAACTTGGTGATAACTCTGTATTGAACTTATGAATAACTCCTGTAGCTGAACTGGTGAGCATAGCAGTATAGGTTGAACTGAAAAATGCTGCGGCATCCACCGCTTATATTACTTTTTGTGAGTGAGACCATAATCTCTTTTTCAACTGAGGAGATGAGAGATGGGCCTATGAGCGATACTGCATAGGACCAAATGTCCGGTTTTTGGATAACTTATTTCCTGGTATAGACGGTCCTTAGACACAGTTGCGTAGTAGACTCAACTTCTGGCTGTAACATGAAGAACACACAACAGTCTTCGTACGTTTTTCACGCATTTCGACCTTTAAACACATATCACAGTACTAACCATTTAACACACTGGTATGACTTCATTTAAACTAACTGCTTCATTAATCATCTCTCATCTCACCTCTGAGTTAACAATTCTAATTCTAATGATGATTAAAATATCTTGTGCATGAGAAGTGTGTGAGTGCATCATAGGTGAACTGTGGTTATGATGAGTTAAAAGTGTGAAATATTGAACTATTAATTACCTGTCCTATCAATCCTAGCTCATCTCTAAGAAATCATCTGATTTTATAATCATTTTATGCAAGAAGATATTTGAAACTTTATCTTCGCACATTTTACTGTGAGTTAAAATAAACAAAAATTAAGAAAATGTATCAATAAGTAAATAGATCTAATAACCTTCTTTTCCCTTCGCAAAATCCATTAAGAACATAATTAATCACGAACAGAATTATCATTCCACTCAGAATAAACACGATGTATTAAGGCTATGCGTTTTTTTGGTTTTGATTCTCTTTCTCACAAGGTTAAAAACCTGGACGCCTCACTCTATTAGATTACTCCGCCCATACTCAACAATCCTAATTCCCCTCTCACTCAGTCACAGATCTCTCTTGTCACTCCTTCAGTCCAAACGGGGTGTAGTTTGACCTCTGATTGATTATTTCATCTCCTAGTGGCGTCCAATTTTGTAAACTATCGCGTTGTCTGAACACGCCCGACCAAAGAAGACACCATTACACTTGAACGTTTTCCCCTGGCCATTTCTGGGGCGTCCCAATGTGGTGTCACAGAAATTACAGCAGCCCAATGTTTTGATTAGGATGACCAATAGTGGTTTTTTTACCAATTTATCACAATTATCAATTGTGACTTCAACACTGATAATAGTCAAGGCATGTGTACGTCAATTCAAAAAGGAACTTTTAATTCCCCCGATTAAAGAACAAATGTGGTTCTCGAGATAACGTCGCGAAGTTAATCACATCGATGAAATAGCAAAAGATGGTCGCACACATAGATATAGAGAGCAACATGTCGGAGAAAATACAAATAAAAAATGTAGAAAAGAATGAGCATTAAGGCCTTGCGCTATCGTTTATCACAATAGCCCCACCTCAAGTGTGGTGTCAGACGTACTCCAGGAGGCTTAGACTTCTTCTCGGATGCTTTAAATCCTTTTCCTCATCTACTATCGTTTTTCGTCTCCGGTTTTTCCACCCTTTCCTCTACTTGTCCGTGCTCTTCGTCCTGCCTCAAAGGATGACGGCTTAAAAAATCCGCTCCTACGTTATGTTTGCCTGGGATATAGTCCCCTTGGAACGTGTAAGGTTGTCAGAACAAGCGAACCACTCTCAGTTCCGTCAGCATTCAAATTCTTATGCCTTGGCGAAGGAAGGTCAGCGGTCTGGTGATCACTCTGAGATTGTAAATTTCCTTCCGCTACAGGTATGCTATGCTGATAATTTTTGGTATTCCCCAGAAGAGGGACCAACAGTTACTTTTCGATTGAGGATAGTTTTGTTAGAGCTCAGGTTGGGGTTTTAACATCGACTCGTCAAATGCTTGACCGGAAACTATGAATTGGTGAAGCTTCTAGTCATCTGGCTGTAGTAATGTAGCCCTAGATTCCAATGTTATGCATCTAGTTGCGCTAGATGATTTTTCTAGTTTAACTCCGGATAGTCGTAAAATAGGTTTTGTGCCGTGAAGTTTCTGCTTATTAAGTAGTGCATATGCATGCNCACATNCTNCTNANCNTGTCNCTTTNTCNGNGTTNCCTTNCTNGGNTANCGNCGNAANCGGCGCACAGAGGCTATTAAAATCCTTTATATATCTCAGGTAGAATCCACAGNGAGATACAAAGGACCGACATCCCTTTTAGTGACGGTCTCCGTTGCATTCTCAGCTTCTCACGTTCGAGTCTCGGGAAACCTGGTCCCATGGGATATAGTATGCAAGGAAATTCTAGCTGTTCACACCCAATTTGACATTTGGTTGGGCGGCGGTTAGTCCCGCTTCCTCTGAGTCTGTTAAACACAAGGATAGCGCTGAGAAAATGTCTTCAAACGATTCAGTAGCTACTAGGCTATCATCCATAAAATTGCTGATTCGGGATGATATTCATATGATCCAAGAACTTTCCGAATCAGCCTTGTGAAGGACACTTAGAGCGTTTTTCAGCTCCAAATGTCATCACATAAAACTCGAAGTGTCCCATCTGGAAGTAATGAAGGCTAACAGATTTTCCTCACCTCACGCTTTTACATACCGGATTGTGATATACCCTTTACTGAAATCGATCTTGTAAAAATAGCGACCGCTGCTCAGCTTAGTAAATAGCTGGTCTGGTCCGGTAACGGTTCTCGCTGTGAACTGTGGTAACGCATTCACCTGTTCGGGAGTCGATGCACAGGCGTTGTCTCCGACTGGGTTTGAGCGCAACAGCACCACTCCCGCACTGTAAGGGGACTCCGACTTCCGTAATAATGCCTTCCCTTAATATAAGTAATGCAATTTCTTCTTTAATGCCGTCGCGCCTTGGCATAGCGGAATCGATAGTTCTCATTCGGACGGGCGTAGATACGTGACTCCATGTCAAACTCCATCAGGTTTGTCTGGCCCGTTTTGCTGTCAAAGTCGGCGTGGTTTTCCATCAAACTCCTCACACATTCTTTGCGGGCTCCGTAGGTGGAGCTTATTTTCACATCTAAATGTGAGGCCTCCTGTTTTCATCACCGGACTCTACGGATGATAATTGCTCATCTTCGATTCTGCATAGCAAGGCATAGTCATGAGGTGCGCTGTTCGGCAGGGGCTCGCATTCGTAAAAACTTCTTAAGCAGATATAAGTGCTAAATTTTCTGCTTTCCGTTCACGGCGATTTTATAGTTGGTGCGTAAAATCTTTTCTGCACTTTGTAGGGTCCCCTCCAGCAAATCTCAAATTTATTACTGCTACGTGGCAGCAAAGAACTAGCGCCTTCTCTCCTACTGCTAGTTTTCGGCTCCCTTCGCATTGCGATTTGTAATATTTGCATGTTTCCGCTACCCTCCCGTACTACTTCGCTGTGGCTAAATCCAGCCAGGCTTCAGGCGTTGTTTCAAGTCTGTGACTACTGAAGGCTATGGAATTTGTCTGCTTGGCATCTTCCATTTCTTAGTAATGCTCTAATGGACCTTATAGGTCTTCATTTACCGAAGAGTAATGTGGTCCGAGGAACTCCAGTTGACCGCATGCCGGTACTTCCCCTAAATTCATATAATGCGGCAGAAATATTGCTGAACCCAAGTTTCTTCTGGCTTCTCCTGTGCCAAACTTCCGAAGAATAGAGTTGAGCGTCCCGTTCAAACCGCTCTACATGCCCGTTACTATTTGGGGTGAATAGGCGAAGTAAGGATATGCCTCGATCCTTGAATATATCCCTAAACACCTCCTTCTGTCAACTTGCCGTTCTTACATTGTGAAGCCCGTTGTGTCCTGTGAAAATTTCCATGCGAGAAGCCCAATCTAGTAAGATATTGCATAAAGCGTCATCTACATGCACTGAGTCCCATGCTGGCTTGGCTAAGCTTCGGCCCACCACTAGGAACAGTGTGTCCACTAAGGTAAGTATAAGGATTCTCTCTTCTTAGTTTCCAGCAAGGTCCAATTATACTCCACGCCACTTACTCTTTCAAATGGGGTGCCCAAGATTGGCATCTCCCCAAAGGGTCGCGGGTGCCGTCCAGTGTTTTGTGCAACTTTCTGGCACTGAAGGACAAGACTTGACGAAACGTTCAATGTCGCCGGGGGATATCCCTGAGCCATAATAGTGCAGGCCGATCCTTTTTGAGTCGTGCGCTCATTCCCCATGTGTCCACTAAATGGATAATAGTGGCCCATCTCAAAGCACCTGGTTCCTATTAGGTTGCAGGAACTACTACTTGGTTTAGTGTTTCTGTCCTTCATTTCCAGCTCGGCGATACATCAATCCATTTTTCATAAAATGAAGTCTCCTTGTAGGTGGGGTTGTGTGTTCTAGGTAATTTTTTAAACAGGCGCCAGTGTGAATCTTCCATTTGGCCCTCTGTCAATTCCTCGAGGAGGATTATTGGTAGGAAGTTTCCTGCTCTGCGTCTTTCTTGACTAGTCCTCTAGTCTGTACGGCCGCCATGACTAGTGGTTGAGTAGGTTCTCCAAGGAACACATATCTACATCCCAAGATTAAAGAGTAGATTGGTTCTTCCATGATAGCTGCACGAATCCCTCCTGTCACATAACGAGATTCCACTCTGAGAATAATGCAATTTGGCAGTGTCATGGCGGAGGCGTGCAACATCCATCGCTCGCGACCTTGGATGTCGCGACACACTCTTCTTGTTATCTGGTCAGGGGGGTGACAAAGAGATGCCCTGAACCACCGCATCATAAAAAGCAAGTCCCTGTGTCATATTAAGGCACTCCACAGATTGTCCGTTCTGACAGAGACTGATTCCGAATGACTAGGGAGGATAGAGAAACGTTTCCGGTCTCTGCTCCTCTTCCGAGATGTGACGATTTTGTCTGCAGACAGCCAGCATGTTGGGGCGGTGGTCTGACGCTTGCACTCCTAATTATGTTTGTGATTGTTTCATTCGACAGTACTTGCACCATTTATCTCACTGTCTCTGGTGCGGCGCTCAGCATTATTCTTGTTTTGCTCATTTTGTAGTTATCTTGTTTTGCGTGCTGTTTATGCGAGAATTGTGGTGATCCCTTTGCTTTGTTGGGTCTGGTTGCAGCGAGCAGGTTGCTTTGGCGCCTGATAGCCGAAAACTTCTTTCTGGCTCTCTTGAGACTCCATTGAGAAGCATTTTGGAATATAGCATGCGCTGCCTAGTGTAAAATAATTTGCTAACCGGTCAAGCGCCGTTTTCAGTGAGAAACTACGCAGAGTCCCCCATACAATAAGGAGTTTAGTGGCCGCTATCTCTATTTCACTATCGGGCTCTTTCAACCCAGTCTTAGTTCTCGGCAAAGGTTTTCCATGTACACCACTTCAATAGCGTGTGAGTAGCCCTTACATTATGGGCTGCGATACTGGTAGAATAGTGCTCTCCTGCCTTCCTTCCTAGAATCTCGAAAGTTTTTTTCCGCGATCCTTCTGTATGAAAGCGCTGTACCATCGCATCTATGAGATCGTTGGTCATATTCAATGCCTGGTCAGTCAATCGGAGCTCATACCTCTCTCGCCGAAGTTTATGAGGAAATTCTTCGTAGCGCACCGCTTAGAGCCCTGGGATAGTTCAAGTTCCACTTTCCGTTTCTTCAATCCAAACCCTGTGCAAAGCAGTGCAAGCGTCCTAAAAAAGCTCCATGGTGATCAGTTCCTTTTCTGAAAAAGGTGCCAGCGGAAAGTTCATGCATTGAGTGCGCAGGTTGCGAAGTAGCACACCATCTGACGGGTAGTACCCTCACATCACAGTTGGAAGCCGCGGCACTTTTTGCACCACAACTATTTGCATTGGATGTCTATCCCTGGATTTCCCAGTTGTCATCAAATCGTAAGTGCAATGGCTCTGCTGCGGCTTCTCTTTCGCTCCGCTGCTTCGAGCCCTTCTGACTTCTTTCCCGCTCCGCGGCTGCTCTGCTGCCTTTCGCGGCGTATTCCGCTCCGCTGCTTCTGCCATGCGGCCTTCTCTCCATTTGTAAGATTCTGCATTTTCGCTCTCTCTATTCATGGGAGTTTCGCCATTTCATCTTTCCTCGCTTACTATATTCCTCGATCAGCAAGTCTTTTCCACGTGAACCCCGAATTCCACGCCCTTCCTCCATCAAACTATTATGAATTTATCGCAGCTTCTGCCATGGATATCAGTATGCGAAGTTTGCGCCGCAGGACTGAAAAATGTGGCAGCCGCATGACCTCCAAACAAATTAGATTAGACTCGCACAAGTAATTATCTCTTTAAAACCAGCTAGGTTTAAATTATAATATCAAGTTCAAATAGTTCTTAAAAACAAAATCACTCACTCAACGTATCTGAAAAATTAATTACAACAGATTTATCTCGATAGCTTTCTGCGATGAAAAATTTTATCTAAATTGATTTATTGAGTAAACATTTTCAGCCACGCAGTTTGACCTGAAAAAAAAAAATTTTCATTCCCTACAGTATTCCTCTGTTCTCAAAAAGTGTTTACTCTGGTCCTATTTGATTACCTCAATTATAAAAAGTATCATCTCGATCTTTAAGAAAATAATACATGTAATCCCCCCTAATTTGAAATAAAAATTATAAAGGTAAGTGTCCAGTCTTAGTGAGATAATCCCTCGAAATGCCCAACAAATTTTGCAATTATCGCTAGCACTGAGGGTAAGCAAGGATGAAAATGTGATTATATCACACTGTCTAAGCCCGTTCACATAATCCCAAACGAGCCCACAATTGTCGGTGGTTGGAGTCTACTGGGGCAACTACTACAGTAGTTTTGCCAGAGAATAGTCTAGGCTATAATATAGAAATATAAGGTCTCTAGAAATTGCTCGTTAAGAAATAAAAAAAAGACCTATTTCGAGAATAGAGACAAAAGTCAGCAATCGAATGCTTTCCACTAAACAGTGTTTTTCTAATTAAATTATGGAAAGAGTTTCTTTTTCCCCACGACCCTTACTTCTGCCTTAATCCCGTAAAGAAAAAAGCCCCCAACCTCAATCTGAGTAATAAATGGTTCCATAGAGAAATATGAACACCGACAGCACGAGTGATACAATTGAACAAACTCTTGAGAATGGAGCAACTGATCGTTGGGTTTTATTAATGAAATAACCACACATATAGGTTAGTAATGGTTAGAACGTGATGATGGTGAAAATACGATTCACACAAAACACACTGGTGACAGAATAAAATTACAGTTAATTAAGTAATAGTTCATTAAGGATGACCTGGTGTATAGAAAATGATATGATGTGATATAATACGGGTGTTACCAAAATGGTGAGTACTCTTACACCAGTCCATGTGTGCTCTAAATGGGCAGTGTAGTCGCCATGAAAGAGGAAATCTCATTATGCATAAAATTGATCCCAAGTTAGTTGAGAACGATTATGTCCGAATGGGGTCTCTCAAAGATCCGAGACGTTCTGTTGCTACTGAGTTGGGTCGTACGGAGAAACAGCGGACGATAGATTATTTATATAGATTCCTGTCACTGTTCTCCGAGTTATCTCTGTGTGTCTTGATCAACAGTTAATAGTTGTCAGAATGAACAAAAAGGTCTGTGGTCCTAATATCTCCCGACGTTAACTGGCCGACGGTGATAAATCTATCAACGAAATGTAAGTGATATGTAGCCTCATAATCTCTGCGTTAATGTTTCCGTGAATCATATACTTTCGAGTTCCTTGCTTCATAAAAATGCGCATAAAAGTGAAGTGCGACGTGGTGATTAAGATTTTTGCCCGCACGCGGGGGAATATGTTCCCCCCCTCCCCCTTGAGGACTCGGTTGCCTTGACTCTCAAGAGAATAATGTTCTTTTCGAGTGGCCCTAGAGTGTATGATGACTCCTGTATTAGATCTTTGTTAGAACATGAAGTATTTTAAGATAACTTGGTGTTAACTCCTTATTGAACTTGTATGCAAGCTACTGTATTGGTGACGAAAATACTGCTGCGTCCACCTTATGACTTGAGTTGATACATTATTCCTTTAAATTAGAGGAATCTAAAGATGTCGCGATGAATCGAATTACTGCTTAGCCGAAATGTCCGTGTTGGGCGAGCACACTCTTATTTCTGGTATAGACTTCACAGAGCACGTTGCGGTATGAGACTCAGACTTCTGATGAACTGAATACACACAAGAGTCTTCGTAAGTTTTTCACATTTTACATCACTGGTTGACTTTCATTTAAATACTACTGCTCATTATGCATCCTCCCTCTGTCTGAGTTTCAATTCTATTGATGTTAAAATATCTTGTGCATGAAAGGGGTGTGAGCATATGGAGAACTGTGATGATGATAAAGTGATTAAATATGAAACCTATTAAGTTACCTTCTATCATCCTATCATCTTCTATGAAAATCTTCTGATTTTTTAATCATTTACTGCCAAGAATTATTTGAAACTTTATTTCTGTCCGCACATTTTAGCTGTGAGGTTAAAATAAACAAAAATAAGAAAATGTATTAATAAGTATAAAATCCTTTAAGAACACAATTAATCACAGAACTGAATTATCATCCACTCTGAATAAACACGTGTATTAGGCTATGCGTTTTTGGGTTTGATCTCTTTCTCACAAGGTAAAAACCTGGACTGCCTCACTCTAGTAGATTATGCGGTATTATATATTTCTGGAAGTCACCCTGCCCAAGCTGGGCGTCCAATGTGGGCAACCCCCGCTTGTCTGAACCGCGGCCACGGTTTCCCGTGGCCAATCTGGGCGTCCAATGTGGTGTCACAGAAATTACAGTTTGATTAGGATGACTATATGTGTTTTTACCAGATTTATCACGATACAATGTGGGCTTCAAATGATAATGTCAGGCATGTGGACTCAATCAAAGGACTTTATTTCCCCCGATGAAAGAACAAATGTGGTTCTCTAGATACCGGTCGCGAGTAATCACAACAATGAAATAGCAAATGTGGATCGCAAATATGAGATGAGAGAGCAAATGTCGGAGAAAATACAGTATGAAGAATGTAGAAAAAGATGGAGCAATAAGGCCTTTGCGCTCGTTTATCACACTGAAAATGATCTAGACACAAATACAGAAATTCCATGAAGGGAAGAAATCATCACAGCTATCAAAGGGATAAAGAATGGAAAAGCTCCTGGTCATGACAATTTCAATGCAGAGCTATTTAAGACAGATCCTGAACTTGCAGCAGAACTATTAGAAACACTATTTGCACATCTGGCAAACAGAGACAACACCAAAGGAGTAGAATAAAGGGATAATTGTCAAACTGCCCAAGAAGGGTGACCTTGCAGACTGCAACTGGAGAGGAATTACTGACCTCTCAGTTCCCTGTAAAATACTAGGCAGGATAATTATCCAGAGGAAAGAACAAGCAGGATTCAGAACGAACAGATGTGCAGATCATATATTCACCTTTAGGAACCTTATAGAGCAGTGCTCAGAATGGCAGAGACAACTATTCGTTAACTTTGTTGATTCTGAAAAGGCTTTTGGCAGCATATACAGGGATAGTCTGTGGAAAATACTGAGGGCAGTGTTTCCATCCACAAAAGCCTCTATGCTAACTTTACATGTAGTGTTGGGCAGAGAAAACTAACTTCTGAAGTGAAAACAGGAGTATGACAGGGATGTCCCATATGAACCATATTATTTTAAACGGTCATAGACTGGGTGATGTGCCAGACAACAGAGGACAGTCATGGACATTGTTCTCTAAACTGGAAGATCTGGAATGTGCAGATGACATTGCACTTGTACATTCACATCTACACATACAAGAAAAAATAGATAGACTGAATGACTATAGCAAACAGGTGGGTCTGAACATCAATCTAAAGAAGACAGAAGTCATGAAACTCAATGTGAGAAATCCTGAACCCATAAAAATAAGGAACCAGAAGCTATAACAGACAGACACATTCACATATCTAGGATGCATAGCAACACCAGACAGTAGAACAAGCAAAGACATCAACAACAGAATGAATAAAGCGAGAACAGGCTTTGCTAGTCTAAACAACATCTGGAAGTCTTCCAAGCACAGCAAAAACTCAAAATTAAGATTATATGAGAGCTGTGTGCTTTCTGTGCTTCTCTATGGTGTGGAATGCTGGACAGTAACAGAGAAGGAAATGTTGAAAGATGCCACCAGGCATGATGGCCACTGACTGCTTTGACAGCCAGTGGCTTAGGATCAAAGAAGAAGAAGTACTATCTGAATTACTTGCTTTGGACATCGTGGAAAGTAACAAAAGCGATCAGTGGAAAACGGGGTGCAAACAACATTACACTAGTGAGAGACAAGAGTGGAAATCTCATCACCACAGAACAGGGGCAAGAAGCAATATGGGCGGAACACTTCAGAGAAACCCTAAGTAAAGCACCTCCAGAGTCACAATTGAACATTCCAAAGGCTGAAAATGATCTAGATATAAATATGGATATTCCACGGAGGGAAGAAATTATCACAGCTATCAAAGGGTAGTAGAAAAGAAAAGCTACAGACCATGACAACTTAAATGCAGAGCTATTTAAAACAGATCCTCCATTAGCGGCAGAGCTATTAGAACCACTACTTGCACTAATCTGGCAAACAGAGACAACACTAGTGGAGTGGAACAGAGGAATAATTGTTAAATTGCCATAGAAAGGTGACCTCAACGACTGCAACTACTGGAGAGGAATTACTCTCCTATCAGTTTCCAGCAAAATATTGGGCAGAATAATTATTCAAAGAATTTCAAGAGCACAAGGATTCAGAAGAAACAGACATTGTGCAGATAATATATTCACCCTGAGAACACAAGAGAGCAGTCTTCAGAATGGCAGAGGCAGCTGTATATAAATTTTGTTGACTTTGATAAGGCATTTGACAGCATACACAGGGACAGCCTATGGACAATACTGAGTGCTTATGGAATTCCCAAAGTGTATGGTCTCCATCATTAAAAGCCTGTATGCTAATTTCACACACAGTGTTGGGCAGAGCAACCTAACTTTTGAGGTGAAAACAGGAGTAAAGCAGAGATGCGCCTTATCAACCACTTTGTTTTTAACTGTCATAGACTGGGTGATGTGCCAGATAACAGTGGATGCCCCTTGAGGAATAAAATGGACAACATTCTCTACACTGAAGGATCTAGAATACACACATGACATTGCACTGTTCACACACTCACATCAACACATCCAAGAAAAAACAGATAGACTGAATAAACATAGCCAACAGGTGGGACTAAACATTAATTTCAAGAAGACAGAAGTCATGACACTAAATGTAAGAAATCCTGCACCATAAAAATAAGGGACCAAGAGCTAGAACACACAAACACATTTACATACTTAGGAAGCATAGTAACACCAGATGGCAGAATGAGTAAAGACATCAGTAGCCGAATGAATAACGCCAGAATAGCCTTCGTCAACCTAAACAACATCTGGTAATTCTCCCAGTACAGGACAAACACAACATTAAAAATATATGAGAGCTGCGTAATTTCTATACGGTGCAGAATGCTGGAGAATAACATAAAAGGAAATGTTGAAATTGTCTTTTTTCTACACAACCTGCCTAAGGAAAATTCTTCTAATTTTCTGGCAAAACAGCATCACCAACCAATAACTGCTAACTCAGAGCCCCCAAGAAGACATGCACACCATCATAGTGGGTAGATGCTGGAATTGGGTTAGCCACATCCTCAGAAGAACCCCCAACACCATCACCAGAACTGCCATGTAATGGGCTCCAGAAGGAAAGCGAAAGCAATGACGGACAAAAGCCACCTGGCGGAGAACTGTGGAGGCAAAGATGCTGAACATGAACCAGAGCTGGGGCCCCACATGAAGGATGGCTATTGACCGAGCAAAGTGGAGACAGTTTGTTGCTGCCCTACAAGACGCCACCAGATGTGATGGTCACTGACTGCTTTATCAGGCCAAGGACCAAAGAAGACTTGCTTTGGACGACTTGTTCATATTTGTTGAAGTTTTTTTTACTTCAAGTTTTTACCAGGATGGGTGTAGCTGACCCCATACCTAACCGTCTTTAGTCACCTTTTATGGCATGATTGCATACATGCCACATGCTATGGTTTACCCATAATCTGTACAAGGTGTTTGCATTTTCAGATGTGCACACCCTGTTGTAGCGGGAGGTTATTTAAATTTATTTATTATGTAAGAGTATGCCAGTAAATAGTTCTGACCTTACAAGTAATACCCCAGTCTTAGAAATAAGCACTGGTGTATTGTTATCATAACAATAGTCAGACTGTGAAAACCCTGGCCCAGTTGGTAAGAAGTAGTACCAGGATTTAAGGTGTCTCCTCCCTGTGACTATCTTATGATTACTTATATGCTAGGGGATAAGTAAAATGTACATTCACTGAACCCACAAAATGGAAAAAGTGAATAAATCCTCAGGTACCGTTAAATTAGTTTAATGATTACATTAATATTCTATTTCTACTAGTTGGAAAAGAGTATACACATATATATAAAAAATATTCACACAATTACTATTATTGTCTGTTTATACTTCAAGATCTTAAATAATAAATTTACTGAAATCACTGTTATTAGTCCTTTGAATTTAAGGATAACTGTCATCAGTTGACTGAGTTTATGTATGGTTACTTATTGTTTTCAACTATTGGCTGTTTCACATGTATAGGTGGTCAGTGTCAAACAGGACACTTATCTTTCCAACTTGATACTGCTGAAACTGTCCTTTGCTGATATCAGACTTGGTAGGCCCAACAGTAGGGATGCCAATGACCAGTTGAAGTTCACTCTTTGGGGTCCTGCACTTTTGTGGGATTGCCTCGGGTAAACTGCACCGGCTTCTGATACTGGACAGTCTGGTTTGAGTTATTTCATGGAACCTGTAACATATCAGCCTTGGCTAGTATCTGGCTAGACTTGTAGCTGACTAGCACAGATGTCAGACCAGTCAGTCATCAGATGTCACCGTTATACAATCATAGTAAGTAAGGACATCATTTCAGTGATATAGCATTAATATTAACATTTCAATTAAGTATAACTGACTAGCACATAAGTCAGACAAGTCAGTCATCAGGTGTCAAAGTTATACAGTCATAGCAAGTAACATCAGTTCAATGATATAGAATTAATATTAACATATCAGTAATAAACATCATCTGGTTTAATCCGCTCCTATACATCCCTTCATATTCTATAACTTGATCCTTCCAAATCATATCAAGTACAAATTCAAATCTGATGCTATCTTAGCAACTACCCAAAATTAATACATAAAATAAATAAAGTGAGTGACCACGTGATCAGGTTGCTTTCTACTGAAACTGGCTGTAGAACACTCCAGTTTACCAGCTGTAAATGGGTACAAAGTTGTGCGCTCGAACTAGGGAAGGCAAAGGCAGCGAGGAAGGGGACTAGTCACCTAACCTCGTAAAAGCGGTATCTTCCATGCTGAAGCTTCTAACAATTTATTTCCCTAAGACAATCTCTGGTCATGGGACTGCCTTTATCTTCGTAAGCGATAATGCATTTAATATCGACGAGATACAGCATTAAATATAATAAATATTTTCTATTTGGCTGTGGGGCTAGTTTTGATACGTTTTTGTACAAGCAACCATCTTCCACTAAGCACATGAATAAATCATATTAAAATAATAATACGTTATATCAATGAATATTATACAGGCATATTTTGTGAATTCTAAATGAACCTGTAATACAAAATAAAAGAAATTATTATACAGGATAGCTATCGTAAATTCGCTTACCCTCAGACTCCCGACACTTAGACTGAAATTTTCTGGCGATCCGCTCACACTTCAGATGGATTTAGAGTCGTGGCGTTATCTGCCCTCAGTCTTGTCTCAACCTCTTGCGTTGTGTATCTCTCTCAGTTTTACCGAACTGCTTTATATACGACAGCGCGAACGTATCGGAGAGCAGATACGTCACAGCCTAAGACTAGACCTGGAAAAATCCTTCCCGAACCGTGATTTCAGCCGATCTGTGCGTCGACTGAAATTTTGCCTTTCTCATACTCAGCATATATAATATCCATATTGTTCCATCTTATCTAGTTTTATACAGCTGATAAAACTCTATCTTCCTATCCATGTAAATTCCCAAACTGTTATTTGTTGATTTTAATATTTCGAACAGAAGTGGGTTTACCAGCTGTTAGCGTAACTGTGGGCAGCCGA
The DNA here is from genome assembly GCA_024509875.1 of Oreohelix idahoensis. NCBI lineage: Eukaryota > Metazoa > Mollusca > Gastropoda > Stylommatophora > Oreohelicidae > Oreohelix > Oreohelix idahoensis. Next base: position 214,207 of record JAMPIV010019921.1, on the reverse strand, counting down.
AATACGCATATATCTCCGTAAATGAGAACTTCCTACCGTTCCATCTTATATGCAGTTATACACCATCCTTCCCTGTACTGAAATGTAAAATCCTTTTCATACGGATTCCCTTCTATTTTTAATTATTGTTGGCGATTCCCTCTGTCCGATACACGTTTCGCTTATACGCCGCCATTTTGAAAGCGGTCGTTCGATCGTAGACGGGTTTATAAATCTAACTGAAAACGTTTGCAATGGCTTGAAACCAATTTCGCGACATAGCTCCCCCCATATTTTAAGCTGGATGATATCTAGCTTAACTATTGGGTACAAGACAATTGCAAATCGACCATTCCGAGGTTAGTTTTCCTTCCTTCTATCCTCCTCAAGCTCTGTGGGATGACGACTAAGAAAATCTGCGCCCACATTCTGTTTTCCGGGAATATATTCATCCTTTACTATCTCTCTCCTTCCTGTTCGGCTTTTCATCCAGGCTCTTACTGCTGGTGAAACGGGGTCGGTAGGTTTCCCATGAAGTTTACCGCCCTCTTTTCGTTGATAGTTGGATGTGGTTTTCCCTCGCAAATCCGTAGGTGTTTGATTTTTGCTACGTGATTTGTTCCTTTTTTCCAGCGCATGGGGTTCAGACTGCAATTGAACCTGTGTGGGATGTTTCCTTTCCCCTCCCGTGCAAATCTCGGAAATACCCATGATTGCTGGTTTTCTTGTAGACTTTTGATGAAGACTCTTCCGTCGACTTTCTGAATCTACATAGGTGCACTCTGGACAGGAATTTACATACTGATTTATGTCTTCCGTAATACCTGGCCAGTAGAACTGGGTGGCTATTCTTTGTTTTGTGGCACCATTACCCAGGTGTTCACTCAAAGTTGATATGTGTCCCCAGCCTATAACCTTATTCCTATAGGTGGATGGTACAACAATTTGACCATGACTTTTCGTCCCTCTTCCAGCTTTCCTGTACAAGAGTCCATGTTCCATATAGAAATGTCCTTTCCTTGGAGCCTTATGTGTTTTTGATAATTTGCCAAAACAAGGCTTCAACGTGCTGTCTGCTTCTTGAGCCCGTTTCATTTCAGTCGAATGAAATGTTAACTTGGTGTCCCTCTCTATGTTCCTGGAGTCAGACCTGGTCTGGATTTCTGCCATAACCATAGGTTTTACAGGGTCTCCCAAGAAAACATATTTACGCCCCAACATTAGGGGGTAAAAGGGATCCTCTATCACAGCTGCATTTATCTCCCCTTCCACATAGCGACAACTGACATGAATCTTTGCTATGGGTAAAGTAAGGGGTGATGTTCCTTTTAGTGGCCCTTGAATATCTACTGTTTCTGTGGTGATTTGTTCAGGGCACACCAGAGATGCACACACGACTGCGTCATAGGACAAACCTGTGTCATACATTCCTGTGACTTGTTTGCCATTCACAGTCACTATCTCCTGGGTAGGTGGGTGATAGAGGCTATTCTGACTCACAGTCAGTTCCTTCCTAACAGAAGTCCTCACCTGTAGACATGCAGCATGATGAAGGGGTTTTTTTCCTCCCACATTCATCAGTGTTGTGGTTGCTCATCTTACAAAATTTGCACCACTTATCTCCCTGTTTGTAGGGTTTCTTTTCCTGAGTCTGAGGGTTCTTGTCCTTATTATCAAATCTTTGCTTGTATCTGTATGGTTGATCCATCTGGTCAAAATCGGTATTCTGCGGTGGTGGCTTATATCCTTCTACCTGCTTCCTTTTTGTTCCTACCAATTCAGCTTGAGCTGCTTGGTATCTCTCTGCACATTTCAAAATGTCTTCCAGCCTCTCTGCTCCTTGTTCCATAAGGAATTTCCTCATTTCTTGAGACATGGAATCTTTCACTTGCTCTAACATAACCATTTCTTTCAGATCCTCGTAGGTTTTCTGATACTTACCTAAACTACTCCATTTCAACAAATACGTTTCTAGCCTAGCTGAGAACTGGTTATATGTTTCTCCAGGTAGAAGTTTAGAAGTTCTAAATTTCTTCCTATATGCCTCAGAGTTCTTTTCATACCGGATCAGTAAGGCTTGCTTTAGTATTTCATAATTTTCCTGATCTTCTTTGGGGAGTTTCAGAAACACATCATATGCAATACCTCTCAATCCCTGGGATAACTTTAGACTCCATTTTTCCTTTTCCAGTCCATATGTAGAGGCTAGCCTTTCATACCTATCCAGGTACGACTCAATTGCGTCCTCTTTTTCAACAAATGGATCTAGGTGGAAGTTCATGGCCCCATTTGCTGGGTTCTGAAAAGAGCTATTCGCAGAATGAGGTGAGCTATTACCATGGGTGATAGTCCCAGCCTGAAGTTCAAGATCAAGCTGTCTCATTTTCAGCTCATGGTCTCTCTCTGCTTGTAGCCTCCTTTCTTCTCTCTCAGCTTCCAATTTCTTGGCTTCTCTTTCTGCTTCCAATTTCTTGGCTTCTCTTTCTGCTTCCAATTTCTTGGCTTCTCTTTCTGCTTCCAATTTCTTGGCTTCTCTTTCTGCTTCCAATTTCTTGGCTTCTCTCTCGGTGTACTTTTCACATTCCGTCGTGACATACCGGATCAGAACGTCACCATCCATGCCAAGCTCTTTTCCCACCTGCAGTGTAGCAGACCTAAATTTGACCAAGTCAGCCATGATGTATCTGTAGTCTAGTAGGGCAAGCGATCTTACTCCAACTAATTTACTACAATATAATTAACTTAGTTAAAATTAAAGTTAATTAAACTGACTTCACCATATATGAAACAGCTTTCTTTATCTGTACTCAATGGTACTCCTAAAAATATAATTATTTCCTACTATGTTTACTCTTTCCAAAAAACAAATTTCCAAAAAAGAAAATTTCCTACACAGGAGAAATAGAAAGATGGCTCAGGAATATCAAAGATATATCCCGCGGACGAGCCCCCACTGTAGCGGGAGGTTATTTAAATTTATTTATTATGTAAGAGTATGCCAGTAAATAGTTCTGACCTTACAAGTAATACCCCAGTCTTAGAAATAAGCACTGGTGTATTGTTATCATAACAATAGTCAGACTGTGAAAACCCTGGCCCAGTTGGTAAGAAGTAGTACCAGGATTTAAGGTGTCTCCTCCCTGTGACTATCTTATGATTACTTATATGCTAGGGGATAAGTAAAATGTACATTCACTGAACCCACAAAATGGAAAAAGTGAATAAATCCTCAGGTACCGTTAAAATAGTTTAATAATTACACTAATATTCTATTTCTACTAGTTGGAAAAGAGTATACACATATATATATAAAAATATTCACACAATTACTATTATTGTCTGTTTATACTTCAAGATCTTAAATAATAAATTTACTGAAATCACTGTTATTAGTCCTTTGAATTTAAGGATAACTGTCATCAGTTGACTGAGTTTATGTATGGTTACTTATTGTTTTCAACTATTGGCTGTTTCACATGTATAGGTGGTCAGTGTCAAACAGGACACTTATCTTTCCAACTTGATACTGCTGAAACTGTCCTTTGCTGATATCAGACTTGGTAGGCCCAACAGTAGGGATGCCAATGACCAGTTGAAGTTCACTCTTTGGGGTCCTGCACTTTTGTGGGATTGCCTCGGGTAAACTGCACCGGCTTCTGATACTGGACAGTCTGGTTTGAGTTATTTCATGGAACCTGTAACATATCAGCCTTGGCTAGTATCTGGCTAGACTTGTAGCTGACTAGCACAGATGTCAGACCAGTCAGTCATCAGATGTCACCGTTATACAATCATAGTAAGTAAGGACATCATTTCAGTGATATAGCATTAATATTAACATTTCAATTAAGTATAACTGACTAGTACATAAGTCAGACAAGTCAGTCATCAGGTGTCAAAGTTATACAGTCATAGCAAGTAACATCAGTTCAATGATATAGAATTAATATTAACATATCAGTAATAAACATCATCTGGTTTAATCCGCTCCTATACATCCCTTCATATTCTATAACTTGATCCTTCCAAATCATATCAAGTACAAATTCAAATCTGATACTATCTTAGCAACTACCCAAAATTAATACATAAAATAAATAAAGTGAGTGACCACGTGATCAGGTTGCTTTCTACTGAAACTGGCTGTAGAACACTCCAGTTTACCAGCTGTAAATGGGTACAAAGTTGTGCGCTCGAACTAGGGAAGGCAAAGGCAGCGAGGAAGGGACTAGTCACCTAACCTCGTAAAAGCGGTATCTTCCATGCTGAAGCTTCTAACAATTTATTTCCCTAAGACAATCTCTGGTCATGGGACTGCCTTTATCTTCGTAAGCGATAATGCATTTAATATCGACGAGATACAGCATTAAATATAATAAATATTTTCTATTTGGCTGTGGGGCTAGTTTTGATACGTTTTTGTACAAGCAACCATCTTCCACTAAGCACATGAATAAATCATATTAAAATAATAATACGTTATATCAATGAATATTATACAGGCATATTTTGTGAATTCTAAATGAACCTGTAATACAAAATAAAAGAAATTATTATACAGGATAGCTATCGTAAATTCGCTTACCCTCAGACTCCCGACACTTAGACTGAAATTTTCTGGCGATCCGCTCACACTTCAGATGGATTTAGAGTCGTGGCGTTATCTGCCCTCAGTCTTGTCTCAACCTCTTGCGTTGTGTATCTCTCTCAGTTTTACCGTACTGTTTTATATACGACAGCGCGAACGTATCGGAGAGCAGATACGTCACAGCCTAAGACTAGACCTGGAAAAATCCCTCCCGAACCGTGATTTCAGCCGATCTGTGCGTCGACTGAAATTTTGCCTTTCTCATACTCAGCATATATAATATCCATATTGTTCCATCTTATCTAGTTTTATACAGCTGATAAAACTCTATCTTCCTATCCATGTAAATTCCCAAACTGTTATTTGTTGATTTTAATATTTCCAACAGAAGTGGGTTTACCAGCTGTTAGCGTAACTGTGGGCAGCCGAAATACGCATATATCTCCGTAAATGAGAACTTCCTACCGTTCCATCTTATATGCAGTTATACCCCATCCTTCCCTGTACTGAAATGTAAAATCCTTTTCATACGGGTTCCCTTCTATTTTTAATTATTGTTGGCGATTCCCTCTGTCCGATACACGTTTCGCTTATACGCCGCCATTTTGAAAGCGGTCGTTCGATCGTAGACGGGTTTATAAATCTAACTGAAAACGTTTGCAATGGCTTGAAACCAATTTCGCGACACCTGTACATAATGTCTGTACAGGTTTTCTAACCCATTCCCCTTATTACTGTGTCTCAGAGTTCTTTTATAAGGTCCTATTGAACACAGGATTTCCCAGTCTGTTAGTGATAATTAAGCACAGAAATAGACTAAATGATTCACCATCACATAATTTTTACAGTGTAAAATAAACTCAGACATTTATTGTTTGGGTTTTTAAATAAGTGAAGACCTGCTTTTAAAGGCAAAGTCCACGTGCCTCATTTAAAATGCAGCCCACTGTAATTGAAAATATTTTTACACGAATTAATTCTTTTGATATGTTTTTTTTCTGTCTTTGTACAGGTTTTGCAGATCTTTGTACAGGGTTTTGGATTTTTTGTACAGGTTTTTCATCTCCGAGGTGTGGCATGTATGTGATTGGTAGGTTAATGTGTTACTATTCTGTGCTCCCCTTCTGGACCTCACCAACACATGGGCAATTTTATGATAATAAGTACTTCATATTTCTGCACCCCTCTCACTCAGCACTGAATTAATGCTGATTATGACAAAGGATATAAGAAAATGAGGGGGACTGCAGTTAGACAATGTTAAAGGGTGGATTAAAAAAAAAAAAGGGTAATACACCTTAATTAATAGGATTAAAAGACAAAGAAAACGGTCAAGTTGTGGCCATACTTTGTGTATTCACTGCATGATTCAAGCTGGTGAATTGTCTGTCACTTAGCTCTCACTTTCTGTCTTTGTTTTTCGGTCCCTGACAAAGACCTCTTGGCCGTAATGTGGGCAGTTTTCTTTGTCCTAGTAATACAATCAATGTTTTTTTTTTATCAAACCCAATGATTATGACAAACAGATCCCATACATGACTTTTCAATTCAATCAAGATACACTGCTAAAGTACTACCAACCTCTTCCATGCAAATTCTGCCCCCATGTCCACATTTGCAAGAATATCTGACATGGAAACTCTCCATGATGATCTCCACCTGGCAGGATTGAGGAATCACATGTTAAAACATTTATAATCCATTTAACCTTTAGCACGCTGCATTCTTTTCCCGAAAACTTGTCCTGCAGCTGCATTCTTTTTCACAACCCCCCGTTTTTATAGTGGGCGACTTGTAATGTCTATAGTTTTTGTGTTTCTTGGTCAATTGCTATCATTTTTGGAATTTATATAAATAAATGAATGGTGAATCTGATGATATAAAATTTGTTTGTGTACATGTTAGATGTGATAGGAAGAGAGGAAAGGAAAGATGAAAAAAAAAACGATTAAAAAATTAAAAAAAATAAATAAATAAATAAAATAAAATAACCAACAAACGAAGTGTCCATATCTCAATTATCTCTTGCATCTCAATGAAAGTCATTTGACCAATACAAATCAAATGACGATCTTTTCGTTACACCCATCATCAGTAGCAAAGCAACAAACGCCCATGTCAGCAGTGACATTCGGCCGTAACCCTAAATCTTTCTGATAAATCTAATCCTAACCCCTAAACTTTTACATACTAGCAATGACATTCTACTTTCGTTTCCATCTCTGTCATCAACCATATTCTGAGAACCGATATTAGTGCTTATAATGACAAAAATCTCATCCCCACCGCATGGCGTCAGAATACAATAAAATTAGAGCGAAAATGGCCGCGTGTTCGATGCCGATTCATTTCGATTAAAAAAATTCACAGAAAATAAACGCGAATGCACCCATTACTAATAAAGATCGGAAACGGAAGCTAACTCTCTCTCAGATAAGTTTAAAACTTAACATCCGGGGGTAAAGTCACGTGTACACACATTCTAATGCTAGAAAACGAAAATATCCGCTTGTCAACATATATCGACAACAGCAGGGAGAGCATAGGTTACCTTCATCAACATATGTCGACAGCAGCGTGCTAAAGGTTAAGTAGCACATCATCATCATCTTCTTGTTCGCTCCTTATTGACATGATGTCACCGCTGCAGATGGCCTCCTGGGAAAGCCCATGCCAAAGCACAAACTCTTGCAGTGGTGGTTTCTTGTTTTACATGATGATGTTGCCAGATCCATGAACAATCTCACATTAGTTGTCTCTCCTGTGATGATGTTGCCAGATCCATGAACAATCTCACATTAGTTGTCTCTCCTGTGATGATGTTGCCAGATCCATGAACAATCTCACATTAGTTGTCTCTCCTGTGATGATGTTGCCAGATCCATGAACAATCTCACATTAGTTGTCTCTCCTGTGATGATGTTGCCAGATCCATGAACAATCTCACATTAGTCGTCTCTCCTGTGATGATGTTGCCAGATCCATGAACAATCTCACATTAGTTGTCTCTCCTGACATGCCTGGGGAATCATTAGTCCTATTCTTTCTTTGTCTCCTCCAAGACTCCCGGGAACTACACTGTGCTCTTAGTACGTATATATGTGTGTGTGTGTGTGTGTGCGCATATATACCGTAAAATCTCGCATATAATACGCACAATTTTTACCCGCTAAAACTCGGATGCGTATTATACGCGAGTACTAAAAAGTACGTAATTTTCGATATCGAAAATAACCTACACTGGAAAGTCTGTCAAGTTTTTGTCACAATTCGACAGTGAAAATGGCGCAAAATTGAATGTGCCATGTGTTTTCTTATGTGTCAGACATTGTTGCAAAACGCTTTTCGCACTCTTGGTCTTCAATCTGTTTTGATATTAAGCTTGGTTGTGAAGTTTTTTTGATTATTTTGAGACCTAAAAATGAATTTGAGAAAATGTTGTACTGCAGCAGAAAAGCTCTTAGTGGTAAAATATGCAGAATCTAACAGCAATTGGGCAGCAAGTCGACATTTTTCCATTAACGAGTGCAACATTCGATTATGGCAAAAAAAACAAAGAGGCGCTGCAAGTGATGCCTAGTAAGAAAAAGGCGAAGTGTGGGTCACCACCAGATCTTCCAGACCTAGAAAAAAAACATTATTGGAGTGGGTAGTGGATAGAAGGCAACAAGGCATCAGTGTTTCATGCATTGAAATTCGACTTAAAGCTCTGGAACTTACAAAATCTCGTACAGGCCCAACATCATTTAAAGCGTCATATGGATGGGCAGTTCGTTGTATGAAACGACATGGTCTTTCAGTTCGTCGAAGAACTTACTATCGCGCAGCATCTTCCATCTTCTTTCAGTTTTTTAACAAATGTTTCATAAAATAAAATCTTGAAAAATTATGGTACGTATTATACACGAATTTCCATTTTACCAGAAAGTTTTGGGCTAAATCAAGCATGCGTATTATACACGAGTGCGTATTATACGCAAGATTTTACGGTAGATATGTATAAGTGTGCATATATAGATATGTATATGTGTGTGTGTGCATATATAGATATGTATAAGTGTGCATATATAGATATGTATAAGTGTGCATGTATAGATATGTATAAGTGTGCATATATAGATATGTATATATGTGTGTGTGTGTGTGCATATATAGATATGTATAAGTGTGCATATATAGATATGTATAAGTGTGCATATATAGATATGTATAAGTGTGCATATATGTATGTGTGTGTGTGTGCATATATAGATATGAATAAGTGTGCATATATAGATATGTATTTGTGTGTATGTGTATGTGCATATATAGATATGTATGTGTGTGTGTGCATATATAGATATGTATAAGTGTGCATATATGTATATGTGTGTGCATATATAGATATGAATAAGTGTGCATAAATAGATATGTATTCGTGTGTGTGTATGTGCATATATAGATATGTATGTGTGTGTGTATATATAGATATGTATGTGTGTGTGCATATATAGATATGTATATATGTGTGTGTCTGTGTGCATATATAGATATGTATAAGTGTGCATATATGTGTATGTATATGTGTGTGTGCATATATAGATATGTATAAGTGTGCATATATAGATATGTATATGTGTGTGTGCATATATAGATATGTATAAGTGTGCATATATAGATATGTATATGTGTGTGCATATCTGGATATGTACAATATATTTGTGCGCATATGTAGATATTTATGTGTGCATATATAAATATATACGTGTGTGCATATATAGATATTTATGTGTGCATATATAGATATTTATGTGTGCATATATAGATATGTATATGTGTGTGTATATATAGATACGTATGTGTGTGCATATAGATATGTATATGTGTGCATATAGATATGTATATGTGTGCATATAGATATGTATACGTGTGTGCATATATAGGTATGTATACGTGTGTGCATGTATAGGTATGTATACGTGTGTGCATATATTGATATGTATACGTGAGTGCATATTTAGATATGTATACGTGTGTGCATATATAGATATGTATATGTGTGTGCATATATAGATCTGTATACGTGTGTATGTATACATGTGCATATATAGATATGTATACGTGTGTGCATATATAGATATGTATACATGTGCGCATATATAGATATGTATACCTGTGCTCATATGTAGATATGTATATGTGTGCGCATTTGTAGATATGTATACATGTGCGCATATATAGATATGTATATGTGTGTGCATATATAGATAAGTGTGTGTGTATATGTATATATACAGTACTTTGCAAAAAAAATGGCAGTCATATTTTCGCAACGCAGCACACTCATAGAAGCAAATAATAATAAAAACTGTATGTCCAGAGGAAGATTGGTATCTCCCCTATCTATTAACAGTGGTTTCAGTACAATATAATGTTGCCTTCTCCAGCAAGGCAAGCCTGGATGCGGCGAGGCATACTTCCCACAAATGTTTGTAGGTAATTGAGAGTCAGACTGTCCCAGTATTTTTCAGCTACCTTCTTCAATTGTTCAACGTCTCTGAGTCCACTCTTTTTTAAATGATTCTTGAGTTGTGCCCAAACGTTTTCAATTGGGTTTTGATCGGGACTGTTGCTGGGCCACTTCAGCACTATCACATTCTTCTCTTGCAGCCATGCTTTGGGGGTATGAGCTGTATGATTTGGGTCATTGTCATGTTGATATGTGCACCCATCGGGGTACATGACCTGCATAAATGGCAGAAGGTGTCCCTCTAGTATGTCGATGTACCTTTCTTTCGTGAGAATTCCTGTGAAAACACACAGTGAGGTGGCACCTCTTGCTGACACCCCTCCCCAAAGATGGAATTTCTAGGTATGTTTCGGTCGCTGGTACACAGGTGTTACAGAGCCTTTCGTCCAAATATTTATTAGAGCAGGATAAGACCAAAGAGAACATTCATCTGAAAAAATCACATTGTCCCATGACAAATTTTGGTGTTCGTGGCACCAGTTCAAGCGCATCTGTTTGTGAGTCTCTGTGAGCAATGGTGACAAAATTACCCGCTTTTTTGTGTAATTCATCCTGTGTAGCTCCCGGTTGACAATAGCATTAGATACCTCTGGGCTTCCCAACTCGATCATGCGCTGCCGTATGTTTTCTACACTCTTCATTGGCCCAGCCCGAACGATTTGGGCGAGACACCGATGGTCCTTTGTGACCAAAATTCTTGGCCTCCCACTACCTTCTTTTCGCTCGATTCCATTACCTGCTTTTAATTTACACACAACTCTGTAGACAGTTCGCTCAGGAATGTTCAAGGTTTTAGAAATGTTGGAACATGTTTGATTTCCTTCATTCCAAAGCTGTGAAATTAACATACACTTTGACTTTGTATCCATTTTCTGCCACTAGCATTAGAAATTGTCGTCTGCTCTATTATCAAGGGACGTTACTCTACGCTAATTTGTTTTTTACTTTTGGTAGTGTTTGCTCACTTAAGTGGAGTGCAAATTTGGGGCAGAACATGCATATTTAATTAGATTTCAGCTTATTTAGCTGAGCAATATGACTGCCATTTTTTTTGCAAAGTACTGTATGTATATATATTTGTGTGTGTGTGTGCATATATAGATATGTATGTGTGTGCGCATATATAGATATGTGTATGTGTGTGCGTATATAGATATGTATATTTTTTTAAATTTCATTTCATAACCCTCCACTCCCAAAGGAGCATAGGCCTTCAACAAACACATGCCAAGTCCTCCTGTCACGTGCCATCATCTCAAGTTCTTTCCACGTTCTCATCATCTTCACCTGTTTCCAGCTCTCTTCTCCATGTGCTTCTTGGTTTACATCTGCCTCTCTTACCCTGGGGGTTCCAGAACAAGGACTGCCTTGTAATGCTATCAACAGGTTTCCTCAGTGTGCGTCCTATCCATCACCATCGTCTTCTTTTCATCTCTTGTTCCACTGGCACTTGTCTAGTTCTTGTCATCAGTTCCACGTTGGTAACCTTGTCATACCATTTTAATCCCTCTATTCTACGCAAGCACCCATTTATGAAAGTCTGTAGCTTTTTGGTTGTTGTCTTTGTTGTTCTCCATGTCTCAGAGCCATACAATAGGACTGACTTCACATTTGAGTTGAAGATTCTTATTTTCGTGCTGGATCCGATTTCTCTTGATCTCCATATATTTCCCAATGCAATGAAAGCTCCTCTTGCCTTTTGTATTCTTATTTTGATATCGCTGTCTGTCCCTCCAACTTTATCTATATTACTGCCAAGATATGTGTACGATTCTACATCTTGTATTGGTGTTTCTTCAAGTTCAACCCTGTTATCATTACCTGCATTTATTCTCATTATTTTTGTCTTTTCTCTGTGTATTTTCAGACCCAATTGCTGTGACCTCTCATCCAGTGTTTTCAATTTGTCCTGCATCTGATTACGGTTATGGGACAGAAGAGCCAAGTCATCAGCAAAATCCAGATCATCCAACTGCTTAGTCAGAGTCCACTGGATTCCATTTCTGTTGTGTGTTGTCAATGATCTCATAACCCAGTCTATTCTTCTTCTTCTTCTTCCGTCCTTAGCCAAAGACCGACCAAGCAGTCAGAGGCCATCACGCCTTGTGGCGTCTTAAGGGCAACAGCAGATTGATTTTCTCTGTTGTAGTTTCCCATCACGCCTAGCGGCGTCTTTAGGGCAACAACAAATAGATCCATCTGCCGCTGTTTCCGTAATCGGTGTGACAAGCCAACGGGTGATCAGCCCATTGGGCAACCCAGTCTATTGCTAGTAAGAAAAGAAATGGAGACAAGAGGCATCCCTGTCGCACTCCTGTTCTTATCCCAAACGGTTCTGTAAGCTGTCCTTCGTGAAGAACTCTGCATGTCATGTCTTCATATGTTTTCTTTATTAAATTAATGATCTTCAGGGGAACTCCATAATGCCTCATCAATTTCCAAAGTGATTCTCTGTCTACACTGTCAAATGCCTTTTCATAGTCCACAAATCCGATGTATAGTGGTGAATTCCATTCCAGACTTTGTTCAACTATTATTCTCAAAGTGGCAATCTGGTCTGTACATGATCTGTTTTGTCGAAAACCTGCTTGTTCATCTCTCAGTTTCTTGTCTATGGACTCTTTTAATCTCTCAAGGATAATCCTGTTTAATACTTTTTCTGGCACTGATAGTAACATTATTCCTCTATAATTTGAGCACTCTTGTAAATTTCCCTTCTTAGGCAACTTAACCAGATATCCTTCCTTCCATTCTGCTGGTATCTCTTCCTTTTCCCAGACTTTACCAAGTAATTTATATAACATCTCTGTAGCCGTGTCTATATCTGCTTTTATGGCCTCTGCTGGAATTCCATCAGGTCCAGCCGCTTTTCCATCTCTTAGAAGCTTTATGGCTTTCTTTATTTCTTCCTTCGTTGGTCTTTTTCCCGTTAATTTGTAGCTCTTCTTCTGCTGGCTGGATGTCCGGGGGGTTTTGTGGAGCTGGTCTATTGAGAAGGTCACCAAAATATTCTGTCCACCTCTTCATTTGCTCCTGTATATTGCTGAGCAGTTTCCCATTCTTGTCTTTTATGAGGCAACTTGTTTGCTTGTATTTCCCTGTTAGCTTCTTTGTGCTGCTATACAGTTCTCTCATATTTCCCTTGGCTGCAGCATCTTCTGCCTCTCTTGCCAACTCCTCAATATACTTCCTCTTGTCTCTTTTGATACTTCTTTTTACTTCTTTGTTTGCTTCTGTGTACACTTCTTGAGCCTTGGCTTTGGAACTTCTGGTTTTGCTTGTGTTTAAATCTGCTTTCTTGTTTTTTTCTGTCTTTTATCTTATTGATGGTTTCTGTTGTTTATCCATGCTTTTTGTTGTCTTTCCCTTTTCCCCAGTATTTCTTCACATGTCTCATTCCATACAGTTTTGACCTGCTGCCAATAGTCTTCTGTATTCTCTACATCTTCCAGCTGTTGGAGCACTTGGAATTTGTTGGATACTGTGACCGCAAATTTGTCTCTTGTTTCTTGATTTCTTAGATGTCCTACATTAAATTGTTGTCTATAATTTTGCATTGTTGCATATCTCTTGAGTTTCATTTTTACTTTGGCTATCAGAAGGTGCAAGAGCTAAGAGGAGTTGCGTCACAACGTACAACCTGGAGAGCACTGGTTTCTGCCCTATGCGCCGTGTTTGGTGCTTAAAGAATGTATTATTATTATTATTATCAGAAGGTGGTGATCTGATGCCACGTCTGCTCCTCTATATACCTTTACATCCTGCAATGATGATCTAAACTTCTTGTTTATACATATATGATCAATCTGATTTTCTGTTCTATGGTCTGGTGATATCCATGTTGCCTTGTGTATTCTCTTATGTGGAAACATGCTTCCTCCTATAGCCAGTTGATTTGAAGCACAGAAGTTTGAGAATAGTTCCCCATTTTCATTCATTATTCCTAGCCCATGTTTTCCCATGACTTCTTCAAATCCGGTATTGACTGTACCTATCTTTGCATTCATGTCACCCATCAAAATTGTGATGTCTCTTCTTTTTACTTTATCCATAATTTCCTGTAGTCTAGTATAAAATGCTTCTTTCACTGACTCTTCTTTGTCATTAGTTGGCGCATAATATTGGATGACATTTACATGTATTTTCTTTTTAGCTGTTTTAAAAGTGGCTGTTATTATTCTGGGTCCAACAGCTTCCCATTCAATGAGTGCTTTCTGTGCTTCTTTAGATAACATAAGAGCAACCCCTTCACTGTGGTGTGAACTTTTGTCTTCATGTCCTGAGGACAGCATTAATTCACCTGTGATGAGTTTCTTCCTGTCTACCCCCTTCCACTTTGTTTCACACATTCCCAGAACCTCGATTTTATATCCCCTCATTTCTGCTGCTACTTGTGCCACTTTCCCTTGTTTGTTTAATGTCCGAACATTCCAGGTGCCTAATCTGGAAGTTCTCCTAGAAGAAAGAAGGTTAGTCAGCAACACAGACTCCTTTCGGCTTTCTCTGTGTTGCGTCATACGCCTCGCTGCGAGAGGACTTTCCCCAGTCTTGGATGGCTGTGTTTTATTTTCCTTATTTGACTTGTCCATGTTTGTTGAAGTTTTTGTGGTTTAAATTTTTTATAGGATGGGGTAACCAGCCCCATGCCCAACCCTCCTTAGTCGCTTTCTATGACATGCATGGCAGGGAACAGTGTTACTATTCTTTGCTCCCCTTTCGGGCCCAGGTAACACACGGGTGAGATATGTATATGTGAGTGTGTATATAAATATGTATATGTGTGTGCATATATAGATATTTATATGTGTGTGCATATATAGATATATATGTGTGGATATCACTTCGATTACGGAAACAACAGCAGATGGATTGATTTGCCGTTGCCCTAAAGACGCCATTAGGCGTGATGGGAAACAATGGCAAAGAAAACCTATCTGCTGTTGCCCTAAGACGCCACTAGGCATAATGGCCACTGACTGCTTTGACGGTCGGTGGCTAAGGACGGAAGAAGAAGAATGTGTGGATATATAGATATGCATATGTGTGTGGATATATAGATATGCATATGTGTGTGCATATATAGATATGTATGTGTGTGTGCATAAATAGATATGAATGTGTGTGCATATAAAGATATGTATATGCATGGATATGTATGTGTGCACGCACGCACGCACACACACACACACACACACATGCACGTCCGAGAAAATATGACTTTGGTTGCAAAAACCAATGCCTTCCTGATTTTTTTTAGTATGGGTAAAACTGCATCGGTGTGCAATTTGTAAATTGGCAGAGGATTCCCACCTTTTCCTTGCTAAACACTCTTCTGCACTGTATAGCATTACCAAAAGCATGCCTGTTTTATTCTTGTAATGCAGGTGGCACTAGTGTGTAAGCAGTTTTCAAAGGCTCTTTAAAGGCTGCCAAAGACGTTCAGTTAAAACAACGTTATGTCATAGAATTCCTTAATGCTGAAGGCGAGACCCCAATTTGCATCCACGAACGTTTGAAGAATGTTTATGGAGATTCAACAGTGGATGTTAGCATTGTCCGACGTTGGGTACATCGTTGTGACGAAGCTGAATTAGGTCAATCCTCAATGGCTGACGCAAAGTGGACTGGCCGTCTGTCTACCGCAGTGACTCCACACAACATTGATCGAGTTGATGGCATCATTCGTGGTGACCGTCAGGTAACACTGGGTAAACTTTCTTCCTTGTTGTCCATTAGTAAAGGATGTGTCCAGAACATAATTAAAGACCTGGGTTGTTCAAAAGTTTGTGCACAGTGGGTACCCAGAATGTTGACAGACAGACATAAAGAAACAAGGAAAATCATAGCCATCAACCTCCTGCACCGTTACGAAACTGAAGGAGAAGAGTTTTTATCGAATACTGTGACAGGTGATGAGACTTGAATCCAAGAGGCAGTCAATAGAATGGCATCACACAACATCGCTGACAAGAAAGAAGTTCAAAAGTTCACCATCTGTAGGGAAAGTTATGGCCTCCGTGTTTTGGGATGAGAAGGGTGTGATTCTTCTTGACTTCTTGGAACAGAGAAACACGGTGAATGCAGACTGTTACATTGAAACTTTGAAGAAGCTTAGAGGTCGTCTTCGGCCTTGACTTTAAAGGATGTGTCCAGAACATTAAAGACCTGGGTTGATCAGAGAACTGCCCACTACTGTTGCACGATAATGCAGAGGAAACATCACAAAGCATCAACCTCCTGCACCGTTACGACACACCACTAAACGCGACCATTGTGATGGTGATTGCAGAATTTCTTCTTCTTCTTCCAGAATCGTCCTTGGAATGGGCACACAACATCGCACAAGAAGTGTTCAAAATTACGCCATCTGTAGGGCGTTTGGCCTCCGGGCAACAGCGAATAGATTTTCTTTGCCGTTGTTCCCATCACGCCTAATGGCGTCTTTAGGGCAACGACAAATCAATCCGTTCGCTGTTGTTTCCGTAATCAAAGTGACTGGCAAACGGGTGATCAGCCCGTTGGTGATTGCAGAATTTGACTGGACATTATTACCACATCCCCCCTTACAGTCCCGATCTTGCACCTTCTGACTTCCATCTGTTTGGACCACTGAAAAAAGATCTTCGCGGACATCACTTTGAGGACACCGAGACCCTTAAATGCGCCGTACGCCAGTGGTTTAGGAAAAAGGACACAAATTTGTACCGTGCGGGGATACATGCCCTTGTGAGAAGATGGACAAAAACTTAACAAATAACGGAGACTACATTGAGAAATAAATTTTTGAAGTTCAGACTTGGGGCTACATTTTAATGTGAATTTTATCTGTTTTCTTGCCTATTGAATGAAATTAAAAATTATGAGGCATTACTTTTTGACCGTCCCTCGTGTGTGTGTGTATATATATATATATATATATATATATATATATATATATATATATATATATATATATATATATATATATATATATATATATATATATATATATATATATATATATATATATATATATATATATATATATATATATATTCGTGTGTGTGCATTTGCTTATATAAATATGTACATCTGTGTGCATATATATAGATATGTATATAGATATATATACTCTATCTTTGTCTCAATCTGAAAACATCTACCATCTTTCTGAAAATGGCGACTGCTTGAAAAAAAAACAACAACAAAAAACACTGGAGACATATCAAGATGCGTTAAGAAAACTGTCATGGATAATGTGAGTACAATTGGTAAGATGACAGTGATCTATGTTGGAAACAATAGTCGTGAGATTCACTTCCAATTCTCACTCATTATTGAGCATCAAGCCACCACTGCCACTGGTCCCCCCTTACAAGGAGCCTGCACCTAAACATTCATGTGCTGTTGTAGCAGCGGTTTCTGTAGCAATTTGTTTGACATAATGAGGTTGCTCAGCACATGCACAACCTCAAATTAGACACCTCTTAAGACATGCTTGAATAAGCAGTGGTCTTATTCTTTCTTCGTCTCATCACAGACCCCCAGGGACTACACAAGGTCATCATATGTTAATTAGAAAAAAATATGTAAGAGTGTGCTATCATGGACAGAGAAAGAAAATGTAGGAGATTTATTACAACTAATCTACTATGTAGATACTGTAGTTGATCTGATTCTAGGAACAAGAGGAACTGACAAGAGAAAAAAAGACGAGAAAGAAAGACACAGAAGAAAGAGAATGATTGAATAGAGAAGAAGAGAGCCAGATAATCAGCAGCTACAACCTTTTCAAAATGGTCTTATCTTGATCATCCTCAATGGCCCCCATTAACCACAGCACCTCCTTCAGCCCAACATTTTCTGAGATGTGGAAAAATGGAAACAGTCGGGCTGTGTGAATGGTCTGCTGATCATTCTCCTGTAGATATCAACAAAATTTCTCACTGTAGAGTTTTCCATTGCTACACAGAACATATATTAGCATACAGGAGGAAAATTATGGACACAAAATTAACAAACAAGAAGACCGCTGGCTGTGAGAGATCTGACGTTGTAGAAGAATGTTAAGAATCCCAAGGAAGCTAAAATGTCTTAAGAAGATGTCCTAAAAGAAACCTGAATACACAAGAAATCATAGTGGAGACTTGAAAGAAGCTGGACATGTTTATTCTCACATACTGAGAAGAGGAAAGTTCACATTAATATTCACAGAAAATCTATAGTAATAACACCATCTCCTTTGTTCGCTCTCATATAAGCACATGAATTTCTCTCATAAAGTTGGTGTCTTCTCTCATTACTCTTACATGATCTCATCTATTTCTATGAAAAGTTGGCAGTCTGTCTCAGGCTGCTCTTGTTCAATCAATCAATACCCTTTAGCTCCTCAAGGAGCACAGGCCTGCAATAAACCCATGCCAAATCTTCCTGTCGCATTCCAAATCTTCCTGTCGCATGCCATCAACTCCAGATCTTTACATGTCTTCCTCATGATTTTCATTTCTGTCCTCATTTCATTTCTTCATGTCTTCTTTGGTCTGTCTCTACTTTCTTCCTCTGGGGATTCCAGAACAAAGACTGCTTGATAATGCTATCAACAAGTTTCCTCAATCTGTGTCAAAGCCAGCGCCAGCATCATCATCTCATCTCTTGTTCCACTGGCACTTGTCTCAGTTCCACGTAGGTGACCTTGTCATACTACTTCAATCCTTCTATTATATGCAAGCACCCATTTATGAAAGTCTGTAACTTCTTGTGTGTTGTTATTGTTGTAATTCAGTATACATGATTTACATTTGAGAGATTATTGCAGATGGAATGGATAAATGTCTAAATAATGCTTAAAGTAAATGTGAGGATGAAAGGATACAGTATACATGATGAGAGAGAGAGGAAGGGCAGAATGTCAGATGGGCCTGCATGCCCAATTCTTAACCCTTTGAAAATAAAGTTCATTTGTTCTATATTGCTGCCAAGATCTTCTCTCATTGCTCTAATTGTTTATTAATCTTTATCTGTCACAAAGTTGGCAGCCTGTCTCAGGTTTCTTTCACTTCCAATGCAATGAAAGGTCATCTTGCCTTTTGTATTCTTACTTTGATATCACTGTCTGTTCCTCCAACTTCAGTATGGGCATAAGTAACCTCAAGGGGGGTCGGAGTGGTTAAGAGGTATGGTGTCCGCCTCGAATTCTAAAAGTACTGGGTTCGATTCGCAGTAGAGGGAACATAATTTGTGGAAATTTTTTTTTAGAACCAGTGGTCCTAATGAGGTCATACTCCCCCCCTGGTTCTCATTCATGGATAGTGAGATCAGATGTCTAGCCTACTCGGATGAGGACTTAAAAATAGGAGGTCCAGTGTGCAAGTTGCGCACATTAAAAATCCCAAGGCAGTTGGAAATCATAAAGAGTAGGCCATAAGGCCACTGCCATGGCAAAATTTAAAAATGAGGAAACCTACCCACCACAAAAATATTTGTGGAATGTGTGATTCCTATATACATACACTGGAATTCTTGCTGGTGCTACAGGGTTTGTGCACTGTGCTGAGATCCCTTTATGTGATCTAAGGGAGGAAATCAGAGCACTGATGTTGTCCATGTGCAATGAAGATAGTCCTTGAAATCAAAATCAAACCAAACCTCAAAATGTAGGATACCAGGAATTGAGGAGACGATGGATCAAGGGTAAAATGGGCATCTTATAGAAACACATCATGACAGCACACCAGCATGTGCACTGCAACAGAAGCCAATAATCAATCTACCCGCAAAAGCATGCCAGCATAAGCGGTAGATGACAGAAGAAAGAAAGGAGCACACTCAGTGTACGAGTTAACAAGTTTCATCACCATGACCTATCAGCTCCCTGTGTAGAATAGGCTTTCAATTGGTTCATGCCAAGATTTCCTGTCTTGTACAATCCGCTCAAGTTATTTCCATGTCTTCTCTACCCCCTTTTTTAGGTTCCAATCCCCTTCGCCACATGTTTTTAGGTCTCCCTCCATTTCTTTTACTCAAGGGGATTCCTTTACACAGACTGTCTTGTAATGCAACCAGTAGGTTTACTCAATGTGTGTCCTAGCCAACGCCAGTGTCTTTTCTTCACAGTCTATTCCATTGGTACAAAGGAGTATATCAGGCCGAAACACTTGTCAGACGGGGGACTGCTTCTGATGATCAGATTGCTTCCTGTTGTATCACTCTGTAAAGAGTTTCCTATCATCATCTGATCCTTTCCATCAGTTTCACATTGGTGAAACTGCCAAACTATTTTAATCCTATTCTGCACAAGCACCAATTTATGAAAGCCCTTATGTTCTTGGTTGTTGTTTTTGTTGTTTACCATGTTTCACAGTCATACAATAGGATAGGAGAGATTAGTAGAGAAACAAAAGTTTCTGTTGAAGGTGGTGTATATATGCCTGAAGTTTTGAGAGAGAAAAATTGCAACTAATAATAGTGTCATACAATTTTTTAACAGCTCAACTACTTGCATATCGAGACAGCTTTTAGTTTTTGCCCAGGCACCAAAATGAATAACAAAGAAGGGGCTGCTGTAAAATTGGAAGATAAAGTGAAAAAAAAAAAAAAATAGGTATAAGGTCAATGTTCCAATTAAATGATACATCAAATACACTGGATGTTTCAGGCACCATGAAATGTCTTGTGTATTCGGTATATCATTTAATTGTAGGACTGATCTAATTATCTATCATTTTTTTTTAACTTCACCACAATGAATGTAAATTTTTTGCAAAGGTGATGTTTTTCAAACAAACAGCACACACATATATATTTTGACAAATAAATTTCATAAGATATATAAAATCATTGTTATTTGCCTAAAGAATATTTTCCAGTGTTGCAAACATTATACACAACAAATTAGTTTGCTTATATCACCCAAAGTACACACATGAGGAAATCTGACAATATCAAACGAACATACCATAGAAGAATTATGTACCACATCTTGGCGCACCATACACACCGTGAGGTAGAAAAATTTAACATTTTTATTGAACATACCACATCTGAGCTCCATAACTCCTCTTTAACAATGCCTGTCCGACTAAGAATAAGCAACCATGGCTGATTACAGAACGTGCTCATGCTCTTCCAACTTGGGGCCTGAAACAAAATATCAAAGGCAGACAATCAATCATACACTGTAACTGGTATTTGTATATCAATTTAAAAAACAAAAAACACAGAACTTGTGAATAATATGTGTGACGACTGTGGCTAACAAGGCAAATATGGACACAATCATAAACATAATAGGTCGGAGTAGCTAAGAGGTATGTCATCTGCCTCAAATTCTAAAGGTACCAGGTTCGATTCCCAGTAGAGGGAATATTATTTATGGAACATTTTTTTTCAGAACCAGAGGTTCTAATGATGTCATAGGAGAGATTAGTTCGAATGAACGAACTTTATATACTCATTCATGGGTAGTGAAGTCGGATGCCTAGCCTTCTCAGATAAGGGTGAAAAGATAGGAGGTCCCGTGTGCAAGTTGCGCACGTTAAAAATCCCATGGCAGTTGGAAATCGTAAAGAGTAGGCCATAAGGCCACTGCCCTGGCAAAATTTAAAAATTAGAAACCTACCCACCACAAAAATATTTATAGAATGTGTGATTCCTATATTCACACATTGGATTCTCACCGGTGCTACGAAGTTTACGGGCACTGTGCTGAGATCCTTCTTGTGTGATCTAAGGGAGGAGATCACAGCACTGATAGAGTTGTCCATGTGCAATAAAGATAGTCCTTAAAACCAAACCAAACCAAACATAATGAGACTGGATAATGTTGACATTTAGCCTTGTACAGAAGAATGAATGAAGTCAAACAAACAACTAACATAAGTTTTCTACACCAGTGGTTCTCAAAGTTGGTTGGGCCTGGGATCAGTTTTACCACAGTAAAAAATATGACTGATCACTTATCACACACATGCACTTCTTACTGCTTAAGGGGCTGAGCAGAAGTGCATTTTAAGTCAAAATAGGAGAAAAATGAAAATTGGGATTAGTCTACACTCTGACAATGCATATTCTCCTGAATCTAAATACATCAAAATCATTTGTTACTACGCATTCTAAGTAGGCCTATTTTGATTTTGCAATTTGTATTTTCTTAAATTGTGCTTTTTCTATGAAGAAAACCACAAATTCTCAGAACCTTGTTACTTATTTTCTTTAAACGCTTATTTCTCAGTCTATCAATATTAAATTTGGCATAGATAATTTCCATTGGACTATAACACTATTATTAGATCCAATTTCTGATATTTTATCAAAATTTTGATTTATTGCAAACAATGTTGTAAAACTGTGAAAAATGCGTTACTATTTTTAGATATTAATTTTAAAGTTCTGTATCTCAGAATCAATAATTTAATCTGACAAAAGATTTAAAGTTCAATGATGAGCTCCTGTTTCAACTTTAGTGCTCATAACTCAACAAATAAAAAAAGCCTTAGTGAATTGAAATACAGAATTAAAATTCATTATGGCCACCATTTCTATAATAATAATAATAGTTGCCCATCGCAAGTGAAGATGGCGACAGCTTCAAACTTGAATTGTGAGACATCAGTGCTGTGATCTCATGTGGCTAATTAGTCCTATTTTGGCCCTACAGGCCATGCCACATACGGGGCACACATGGTTAGAGTCGATAGTAGTGTTGCTGCGCATTCTGACTTTTCTTGCAGCACGCTTGCCTTCTGCCTTATCAGCTAAATTCTGTTCTGTCATTTCTATAACAACCAATAGCATTATACCATCAAATGCGTTAGCATGTATAACTATTACTGTTGTTAAGTTAACCCTGCGCATTTACATAGAAATCCTGCAGTTATTTATGAAACTAGCATTTTACTGTAGCTCCTCCCATTAAAATTATTTTGGGCCAAAACCAGTTGTTGATGGTTCAAAATCAGTCCAGTAGTTCTGGAGTTGTCTTGCAACAGACAGACAAAGTGAAGCTAGCACCTACTGTGAGCACACTGGATACACATAAGAGTGAGATACTATGGACAATTAATGGTCATTTGTCACAGAGCAACATTGTGATTGATGATGAATCAACAAGGCCGGAGTCTGACATCAAATGTAAGATAGCGGGGATAGACATATGAGAGGATGGATCAGGCGTATATACAACCAGTGCACCATAGGAACAATCACCATAAACACTTTACACCATTTGCCGAGGGAGACTGATCCCCTATGGGTACAAGGGTGTCAATTCTGTACAACAATAGCAAAGTTTGTATGATACAACAGTCTTCTTTTTTTTTAATTTGTGGCCTGCTTATTATTATTTTCTTGTATGCATGGCGGCATATCAGGAGTCATTCTTTTATGAGCTCTAGCAAAGCTAATTACACCCCCATTGACTCTTGACATCATCCACACACTTCCAGGGATTCCCCATGTAGTGAAACATGCTGAGAACCCAGCATTGCACACTAAGCTTGGAGGAGTCACTGGAGCCCCAGACATAACTCTGGCTTCTACCTGGTTGACTGCATGCAGGAGGATCTCACTATGAACCCTTGATAGGCAGGGGGAAGCTGAGAAGTGGCTCTGTGTAGGGCATGGCAATTCCTTGGGAGAGCCCAGAATCAGAGCACAGTATTTTAGCTCTGCATATTTGGAGAGCCCCTTTGGATGGCGGGAAATGCATTGTATACCACACACTTCTTCCTTCTAGCTTGGGACCAGATGTGATGATCCTTTAAATGCAAGCCAAACTGGAGAAACTGGAGCTCATGACTTCAACTCAAACGTTTCGGAATGGTAGAAAAACCGCAGGAAAAGCCTAGATCTGCAGTGCAGATAATACCAAGGAGTCTTCAACTTGGTATTGGCTGCAAAAGAGTGAGAAACTCAGTAGCTTTAGTTAAACAACAACAACATTATCTTCTTGTTTAAAATGCTAAGATATTTCCATCCAAGTTTTCAGATTCTATAGCGTTTAAACACCTACTCTACCAGATCATTTTTGTGTGTCTCAAGTCCACCTACTATACCTGGATGTTGTCATGACGTCCATGCACTGTAACCATGTAGTGAGTCATGCCCAAAGTCTTAAGGTGAATATTGAAACCTTGGACAACCATACTGTCTGGAAACTCAATGCCTTTGGATTTGTTCTGAAATTATGAAAATACACGATAAAGATAAACTAAAGTAAAGACAGAGTAACAATTACATCTTTTCTAATACAACTGAAACTGAAGTGACCTGCTCACAGCACTACAAATATCTGGCATTATAATGGTACCTTTCAAATCCCAAAATCCTTGTCTATGCACACTGAGTGAAGCTCTAACATGGCCAACTATATGCCAGATTGAACTACAAAAGCCCAACTTCACATACACTTCATTTTGTGACTAAAAATAGCATTTTATGAAGTATTCCATAAATAGCCTTCAGAAAGAAAGTTACTAACAGTACAGATCCATTTCTGTCCAGCTGGCCTGCAGATAGGGTAAGAAACTGGCAGAATGATTCATTTCTATGTGGGTGAGACACAAGAAAGAAACAATATATTTTTTTTCTTATCCCAAGACTCTGAACAAAGGATAAGAAAAAGATAATATTTCCTAGAAATTGTCACGAAGTGGTTTTAAGTTTATAGAGTGTGCCTGAATGAAAGCAAGACCCTAGTATGAGAAAGTCTGAGAAGATAGAATTTAGATGGAAAATAACATGCCTGTGGACAGGTGAGACTATTGGCTCAAGAGATAGACCCAGGATTTGAATCTCCCCCTGCCGCTTCGTGACAAAAAAAAATGGCTATAGTCTCCCCACCTCTGACTGCCTTGAAACACAAGGAGATAAGGTGTATAATTACGACCACAAACACCACTATACAGACAACATAGAGTAAGTATAGTAAAGAATAGAAGCTGATCCAGTAAACAATATATGTATATATTTATTTACATACAAGAAAACATAAAATGGCATCATACGTCATCAAGTCAGTCAATAGCGTGCACTGTTGCACGGCCTGGGAAAACCAAAGTAACAATTAAATTGAGAGACCTGAGAGACAAAAAAAACCCCAAATCACATTCGCTCTTTCTGTCACCCTGCTGAGGAACAATAAAAATGGTTAGTGATTTAAACCAAATCTAATTTGGTGGGGCTGTCAACTTTTAGCCTCCACTCTCTAACACTAATAAATTTCGACTGTCTTAGTCCTGGTGACTTCTTCCTCAACGAACGGCTACACAGCTTTCTACTAGTTAGGCGATAGGCGCCTATAACTACACCACAAGAAATGCTACAATTAATAGACTTGGTTTTTCGAACGCAGACTCAGTGTCTATCCGTCCAATGGATACTGAACAGACCCTACTGGTCCTGTCTATTTTCTCCCTCCTTCTCTATCTTTCTCTCTTGATCTCAGTGTCTCTCTAACACTCGAGGGCTGATGATGCGGCATCTCCATTACGCTCTTCTCTTGATTTCTATCAGGACCTAGGTATGGTAACCCTGTCACCTGTTCCTGATTTTGGTGATGACGATGTTCGGATATCAAGCATGAGGGACTTGATTAACTGTAGACAAAACTTTGCTGCTGCTGAATAGCTTCCCTCTTTTAACCCGCCCCGGAGTTAGAGGAAAAAAAAACCACAGCCTTGATTTCAGGCTGTACAAAATGAAACTAGTCTCCCGGCCACCTGCCGTTGCTAGAGACTATAATAGCGATGCTCTCGGCTGTATGATAAATAAACCTCGGTCCAGCTGAAGCATAGGGACTTCACTGCCAGAGACCATAGGGTAATTTTCTTTTGCTCCTGACGATACTCGAGTACTCTGACCCTGAGATATGTCTTTTGCCGTGGATAATTTTATTTGACAAAATTATGCTCCCCACTGTTTTCGCCGTGACTCGCTGAAATTAAAAGAAACAGCGACTCATGTACACCCACTCTAAAATCGCTTATCTCTAACATATACGATACATAAAATAATTCTATACACGTGTCTCTTCATTCTCACTTCTTCTCCCCTTTCTCTCGTTCTTCACAACAATACATAATACTATCCCACGTGGCACTAAAATCACACTCCTTCTCTCGTTCTACTAAAATCTGCCAGGTAAAACAAACAATAGCCCAGACCCGTCTGACATGTTACATGGCCGTTACGCATGGCCGATCACGTGTTCAAAACATTTCAACTAGGGAATTCCTTTGTCCTAAATTCCGGGCCTACTTTCCCCCATTAACACATGAGGTTTCCCGGCTTGCTCCAAAATTAAATCTCGCTATAGGAATAGTTTCCTCCCCTAAGCAGTATAATTCATTTACAACGTAAATCTGAACCCTCTGACAATATTTCTCACATTTTTAAGGCTCAGAACTCCGCCAATGCCGGTCCCAAGCCCGGATGAAAAAGGAGGAGGGCGGCCTGCATGGAGGCCGTAAGGAGGCAGCCCCTCCACCATGCAAAGGCACAACAGGCCAATCACCTGTTTGCTTTAAATCATGATTACGCGAACTACAAGAGAGAAAACCGGACTGATTCTAAAGGCGACGAACTGGAACGGACTACGGACTACGACTTATGGAACTTGGAATACAAGAAGTATAAATGGGAAGGAAGAGGAGCTGGTGGAAGAGATGAGGAAAGCAAAACTAGAAATCCTGGCTATAACGGAAACGAAGAAAAAAGGACAAGGAGTCATGGATCTCGATGGCAACACGTTGCTCTACAGTGGTGTACCCATATCTGAAAGAGCTAAAGGGGGCGTGGGTTGCATTGTGGCCCAAAATCAAAAAGATAGTATCAAGGGATGGAACTTTGTCTCGGAGCGCATTATGGTTGCAAAACTAAAAGAAGGAGAAACCATAGTCAACCTGGTCATAGTGTATGGGCCAAATGAGGATGAGAGAGCAGAGGTCAAGGAGGAATTCTTCGAGCTGCTTCAAAGGACAGTGGATGACTGCCTAGATGAAGTTATTATGCTCGGAGATTTTAATGCCAGAGTTGGAAATGACCATGCTAGATGGGGTGGAGTTATCGGAAGATATGGAGAAGATACTCTCAATGACAATGGAAAGCGACTCCTTAGATTCTGCAGTGAGCAGAATCTGATCATTACAAACACAAAGTTCCCCCATAAGCGCATACATGCATACACTAGATGTGAACCAACCAAGAATGAGAAGTCAGTGATCGACTATGCCATTGTTCGGAGAAGCTCATTCAGATATGTCCGAGATGCAAGAGTCTGGAGGGGGCCAGAGATTGGAAGTGATCACTACCTGCTAACAATCAAACGAACAACTGAAAGAGTTGCTCAGCCTAGGAACTGCCCAACATCACGCAAGAAACCAAGTAAACGAGCAGGAGAAATGAGCATTAGGACCTACAAGCTTAGAGAGCCAGAAATTAAGACCAGATATCAGGGGCTTATTGCTACAGCAGTGAGCAACACAGAAGAACGACCTGATGACTTGGAAACCCTCTGGAATAAATTCAAGGATATCATAAAGACAGCTGCTGCAGAAGCATGCGGTGAAGTCCGACTTGGGAACAAGAGAAAGAGGACACCTTGGTGGACAGAGGAAGTCAAAGAGAAAATAAGAGAGAAGAAAATGGCATGGAAAACAATACTTGGGAGCTAAAAACACAACAGGACAAATGGAAAAATATAGAGAATATGTGACACTCAGAACAGAAGCAAAGAACAAAGTGCTAGCAGCAAAACAGAAGTCCTGGGAAGAATTTGGAGAAAAGCTAGAAAAAGATGCACAAGAAAACCAGAAATTGTTCTATAAGACCCTAAAGAACATGAGGAAAGAAAAACAATGCCCTCTCAAATTTATAAAGGACAAGCAAGGCAAATTGCTTACTGCCCCGAAGGAAGTAATGGAAAGATGGAAAGAATATTTCTCAGAACTCCTGTATGGTGAGCATGATGAAGCATCAGAAATAATAAACACTAGCACAGAAGAGAAAACCAATGATGGTGAAGATGACATAAAGATGGAAGAACTGAGGGCAGCACTGGAGAAAATCAAGATGGGCAAAGCAGCAGGGCATGATGGTATAACACCAGAAATGGTTAAGTACATGGGAGCATCAGGCGACCTATTACTCTTAAAGGTCCTACAGGCAGCATGGTGCAACAAGACCATACCAAAGGATTGGGAGATTGCCATCATAACACCAATTTTCAAAAAGGGTGACAATCGACAATGTGGAAACCATAGAGGCATATCCCTTCTCAGTGTCCCTGGTAAAATCTACTCTAGAATCCTAGAGCAGAGACTCCGACGCCTAGCTGAGCCACAATTGGATGAGGTCCAGTGCGGATTCCGAGCAAAACCGAAGTACTCAAGACCTAATCTTCACACTCAGACAGCTGAGTGAAAAGGCCCTTGAGTATAAGAGTGAGATCCATCTTTGTTTCATAGATCTGGAAAAGGCGTTTGACAGGGTCCCTTGGAGCAAACTTTGGGACTGTTTGGCAAGGAAGAATATTCCAGCACCTCTGATTCATGCTATACAGAGCTTCTACAAGTCTTGCAGAAATTATGTGAGGACAGCAAACCATAAGTCAGAAGAGTTCAGGACCACCACTGGTGTAAGACAAGGTGATATCCTATCACCTTACCTCTTCATACTCCTTATGGACGATGTCATCAAGGCATGTAAGGAGAGAACAAGAAAGTATTCAGTGGGGTACTGGAAGATGAGACAGGTCTATATTTCGGAGATGGCATTTGCTGATGATGTTGCCCTGATTGCTAAATCAGAGGCACATCTCCAATCCAACCTGCAAGTCTGGAAGGAAGAGCTGGAGAAGAGAGGGATGGTCATAAGCAGCTCTAAAACAAAATCCATGGTGATATCACGAGAAGAAAGAAAACATCAGATTAAGTTGGGAGAACAGGTCCTGGAGCAGGTCGACCACTTTAAATATCTCGGAGCTATTATAGACCGAAAGGGAGGCATCAAAGAAGAGTTGGCCACTCGAAAAGCAGCGGCTGGGAGACTTTTTCAGGCCATAAATCGTGGATTCCTCAGCAAGAAAGAGGTTGGCAAGAAAACGAAGATGGCTGTATACCGCTCCACCTATGTCCCAGTCTTGACATATGGATGCGAGTCGTGGGCAATGACTACAACCCACAAAAGCCAGATCCAAACCTCAGAAATGAGGTATCTGAGGAAAGTGGTTGAAGTAACAAGAAGAGACATGGTCCGCAACCAGACGATCCGTCAAGGCCTAAAATCCCATCCACTGCAGACCCAAATAGAACAGTCCCAACTAAGATGGTTTGGCCATGTCTGCAGAATGGGAGAAGATTGGCTACCACGACAAGCATGGGAAACAAAGAGCCAGGGATCCAGACCTCCAGGACGACCCAGAGTCCGCTGGGAGGACAACATTAGACAATCTTTGAAGGACCGAGGACTAGAATGGAACCAGGCCAGGAAGAAGACAGCTGATAGAATGGTCTGGCGCTCTCTCTTCCAAACCTCTACACCTCACGGTAGAAGGGGAACGACTAAGTAAGTAAGTTTAAGGCTCAGAAACATTAACGAACACACCAAGGATTTCCCCATAAATTTACATTAGAAAATATACAGGAACAAATGGGGGTTTTACATAACATCCTACAAATATGGCACACGTGTTTCTCACAACTTCACACACTCCTATCTATTGCCAAAATCATAGAAAGAATAAGCACACTGTTGCATTACGTCATTCTTCAAAAATAGTAATTAATGGCGCTATCGTTTATTTTAAAACTGAAAAGTTAATCTTTACCTAAGGGCGAATTTCTCAAAGAACCCTCTAATGAATAAAACGATAATACGATAAAATCTTACATACCAATTCATCGCTGGTTTTTCCCACAGTGGAGAACGATAAATTACGTAGTCTGACGGCTGGCACTTATTTTTTCATAGAGACCGAATCCCCGTTTTCTGTCCCATATATACAAGAGCAACCGCCCACGCGGATTTCCCTTCCTACGCAAATCCCGGACCAATGGGAGCGCTAGAAAAATTAGTACTATCAACCCACGCAAACCCCGCGTGCTTCCGGCCGCGTGCTTCCGGCCTCGTCATATCGCGTGCCGGAAATGGCGATTATTTCCGTAAACAACGAACTTCTACGGGAATCGCGAAAAATCAGAAGAAAGTAAAACTGATGCTAGAATAAAATAAACCTACCATCATAAACGAACCCATTTAATTTATCTACTCAAAAAAATTACCAAACACGATATATATTCAAATGAGAAGAAATAAAATTGTGGGAAAGCGGGCCTGAAAATAGCGATTTCCGTAAACAACAGAAAATCGCGTGATCAGAAGAAAATAAAACTGGTGAAAATTCAAAATAGAACCACAGAATCGGGCCTGTTAAAAGTCAGAATTACAGTGTAGCGTCACATAAGTCCCCCCTTTCAAGTACGGGAACCGTGCTAAATCACTGAAATCTCTGGGTTTCATACTGGCCCGTATCTAGATCTACATCCTGATCTAATCACTATCGTAATTAGCATTATCATACAGGCCCATCTCCATATCCTTGAGAATCTTGGCAAGCCCTGGATCGTGAGGGTCACGCCATGGGATTTCCTCCTGGCGACTGCAGCCTGACTGGTCGCCCTTCCTCCTCCCTCTCATGTGTTTCCTTCGCCCACGAATTTTCCTGGCGGCGCGTGGTAAATAATTATTACCAGCTGGTGCGACCTCCCAGTGTGTAGAAACAGATTGACTGGCTTGGCCAGGCATCGCCGTAACAGGGCGTAACTGTTTGCGGTTGACTGAAGAACCGTGCACATGTTCCTTCTTGTCAGTATTTCCCTCCCTTGAGAGATGTAATACCATCGGGGGCCTAATTCCCGACGACAAATAAGGTCCTTCCGAAATCAGAGACGTCGCCGCTGTAAAACCTTTAGGCTTACCAGGGATGACAGGCGAATACGCCTCTGTAGATAACATTCCACTGTCTTTAGAGGCGTCTCTCCTCCTCATAGCAAGACAAGGATGTTTGAGCTCCCGTGGGGCTCCGTGAATTTGGGGCTTTCCCCTTTCACTTCTCTGGCCTGCAGTAGGCCCCCTTGCATTAGCAAGGATCGGTGTGGTGGGGTTTCCCAAAACTAAGTATGGGCTTCCCAGGATGAAATCATGTGCTGGCTGTGCCATTACAGCTGCCTTGATGGTGCCAGACACAAACTGACATTTCACCTCAATATTGGCTACAGGCAGACGCTGTGAGATCCCTCTTCTCAAAATTCCACCAATCTCAACTAATTCTCCTGTCCACTGCCCTGGTTTCACCAAATGACGAGCGATGATACTGGGGTAAGTAAGCCCGCTGTCAAACAAACACGTAGTGGCCGTCCCATTCACTACGGCTGGTCCACTGTTAGAGAACAACTTCTCTGCCTGGACTGGTTCCCATTTATTCCCTTTAGTCCATCTCACCGGTCTTAAACAAGCTGCATGGTGAGCTGGGGGTTTGTTCATACACCGAGATGTCCAGTGGGAAGTGGTTCTACAATTCTGACAATACCTCTCATGATCTCCTCTGTTCCTAGCGGGTTCCTGAGAGGTTGTTGTCGGTGCTCGGTTATGCTGCTGGGGGCGCAAGTTATAACCAAAATGAGGCTCCTTGCGAGAAGGCCCTGGTTGCTGATGAGCTGGGGAAGTAGCCGGCTGCGATGATGAAGCTCCTTTGTCTGGGGCTGGCAGGTCTGGGTTTTTCCGTTTCTGTCCCAGTACTTCGGCCTGTGCTGTCTGGTACCTTTCAGCGAACATGATAATCTGATCAAGTTGCTGGGCACCCTGCTCTGCCAGATACCGCCTCAAGTCGGGGGACATGTTTGCCTTGACTTGTTCACACAGAACTAACTCCTCCAACCCTTCAAAAGTTTTCGCCAATCCTGACAGTTCCCTCCAGCGAGTAAGGTAATTTCTCACCCGCTCGGCAAACTGTGCGAAACTCTCTCCCTTCTCCGGCCTGCTCTCCCTGAACATGGTTTGGCATTTCCGGGGTGTCCACTGAAATCTTTGCAACAAAGCATTTCGCAGTGCCTCAAAGTTGTTCTGGTCATCTAGGAGCATCTTGTTGTAGACTTCATAAGCATGACCTTTGAGTGATTGCGATAATTTCAGACACCAAAGACTCTCGTCCAACCCGTATGCCTTTGCCATCCGTTGAAATTTCTCCAGGAACACGTCAATCTTTTCATTCCCATTAGGGAACGAGTCAAATGGGAAGCTCATGGCGGCCATCCGGGGTCCTCCGTTTCCTGAGGTGTCTGTCGCTCCTGCTCCGGGTGAATCTCCATTAGCTGAACTGCCTTCCGAAGATCGGTACTGCAGTTCCAGAGAACGCAGGGCAAGTTCATGCTGTCTCTCCGCTGCCTTCTCTGCTGCTTGTCTCTCTGCTGCCTTCTCCTGGGCTTCCAATTTCCGAAGTTCCATCTCTGCTGCGGCTGCCCTCTCTTCTTTCGCTGCTTCTGCGGCGGCTGCCCTGTCCTCCTTCTCTTTCTCTCGCTGAATATGCCTGTCAGTTTCCCTTATCAGGTAGGCCTTAGTCTCCTCCTTATCCATTCCCATGTCCTGAGCAGCCTCTCGCCAGGCAGCTCGTAACTTGGCCATATCCGTCATCTTACCTGTAAACTGCTGTAAGTTCACAACTGACAGAAAATGACAGAAAGGAGAACAAAAGGAAGGAACTACCTGTTACGTAATATATAATACTCCCTCTTTAACCGCTGTTCCAAAACCCGAACTCAGACTAGCGTCAAGTCTGAACAATAACCTGAGAAAAAAATTTAGTTAAGAAGCTACCAAAAACTAAATTACCTTCCTGTTAAAGAAAAATATGTCGGTATGCCATCAATTACCTCTTAGTCATATAAATCAAAAATACCACAAAAATCTACTAGACTGCAACCTGTGGAAAAACTTATACTGGATCAGTTCTAGTAGCTCAAGTCTAGGGGATATTTAAAGAAATTCTATTCTCAGAAACTTCCTAGAGACAATCTATGAATGTAGATCACAGAATTGATCTCAACAGAATGATCCACCGGACGATTGCCGCCCACTTGTCACGAAGTGGTTTTAAGTTTATAGAGTGTGCCTGAATGAAAGCAAGACCCTAGTATGAGAAAGTCTGAGAAGATAGAATTTAGATGGAAAATAACATGCCTGTGGACAGGTGAGACTATTGGCTCAAGAGATAGACCCAGGATTTGAATCTCCCCCTGCCGCTTCGTGACAAAAAAAAATGGCTATAGTCTCCCCACCTCTGACTGCCTTGAAACACAAGGAGATAAGGTGTATAATTACGACCACAAACACCACTATACAGACAACATAGAGTAAGTATAGTAAAGAATAGAAGCTGATCCAGTAAATAATATATGTATATATATTATTTACATACAAGAAAAAAACATAAAATGGCATCATACGTCATCAAGTCAGTCGATAGCGTGCACTGTTGCACGGCCTGGAAAAACCAAAGTAACAATTAAATTGAGAGACACGAGAGACAAAAAAAACCCCAAATCACATTCACTCTTTCTGTCACCCTGCTGAGGAACAATAAAAATGGTTAGTGATTTAAACCAAATCTAATTTGGTGGGGCTGTCAACTTTTAGCCTCCACTCTCTAACACTAATAAATTTCGACTGTCTTAGTCCTGGTGACTTCTTCCTCAACGAACGGCTACACAGCTTTCTACTAGTTAGGCGATAGGCGCCTATAACTACACCACAAGAAATGCTACAATTAATAGACTTGGTTTTTCGAACGCAGACTCAGTGTCTATCCGTCCAATGGATACTGAACAGACCCTACTGGTCCTGTCTATTTTCTCCCTCCTTCTCTATCTTTCTCTCTTGATCTCAGTGTCTCTCTAACACTCGAGGGCTGATGATGCGGCATCTCCGTTACGCTCTTCTCTTGATTTCTATCAGGACCTAGGTATGGTAACCCTGTCACCTGTTCCTGATTTTGGTGATGACGATGTTCGGATATCAAGCATGAGGGACTTGATTAACTGTAGACAAAACTTTGCTGCTGCTGAATAGCTTCCCTCTTTTAACCCGCCCCGGAGTTAGAGGAAAAAAAAAAACCACAGCCTTGATTTCAGGCTGTACAAAATGAAACTAGTCTCCCGGCCACCTGCCGTTGCTAGAGACTATAATAGCGATGCTCTCGGCTGTATGATAAATAAACCTCGGTCCAGCTGAAGCATAGGGATTTCACTGCCAGAGACCATAGGGTAATTTTCTTTTGCTCCTGACGATACTCGAGTACTCTGACCCTGAGATATGTCTTTTGCCGTGGATAATTTTATTTGACAAAATTATGCTCCCCACTGTTTCCGCCGTGACTCGCTGAAATTAAAAGAAACAGCGACTCATGTACACCCACTCTAAAATCGCTTATCTCTAACATATACGATACATAAAATAATTCTATACACGTGTCTCTTCATTCTCACTTCTTCTCCCCTTTCTCTCGTTCTTCACAACAATACATAATACTATCCCACGTGGCACTAAAATCACACTCCTTCTCTCGTTCTACTAAAATCTGCCAGGTAAAACAAACAATAGCCCAGACCCGTCTGACATGTTACATGGCCGTTACGCATGGCCGATCACGTGTTCAAAACATTTCAACTAGGGAATTCCTTTGTCCTAAATTCCGGGCCTACTTTCCCCCATTAACACATGAGGTTTCCCGGCTTGCTCCAAAAATTAAATCTCGCTATAGGAATAGTTTCCTCCCCTAAGCAGTATAATTCATTTACAACGTAAATCTGAACCCTCTGACAATATTTCTCACATTTTTAAGGCTCAGAAACATTAACAAACACACCAAGGATTTCCCCATAAATTTACATTAGAAAATATACAGGAACAAATGGGGGTTTTACATAACATCCTACAAATATGGCACACGTGTTTCTCACAACTTCACACACTCCTATCTATTGCCAAAATCATAGAAAGAATAAGCACACTGTTGCATTACGTCGTTCTTCAAAAATAGTAATTAATGGCGCTATCGTTTATTTTAAAACTGAAAAGTTAATCTTTACCTAAGGGCGAATTTCTCAAAGAACCCTCTAATGAATAAAACGATAATACGATAAAATCTTACATACCAATTCATCGCTGGTTTTTCCCACAGTGGAGAACGATAAATTACGTAGTCTGACGGCTGGCACTTATTTTTTCATAGAGACCGAATCCCCGTTTTCTGTCCCATATATACAAGAGCAACCGCCCACGCGGATTTCCCTTCCTACGCAAATCCCGGACCAATGGGAGCGCTAGAAAAATTAGTACTATCAACCCACGCAAACCCCGCGTGCTTCCGGCCGCGTGCTTCCGGCCTCGTCATATCGCGTGCCGGAAATGGCGATTATTTCCGTAAACAACGAACTTCTACGGGAATCGCGAAAAATCAGAAGAAAGTAAAACTGATGCTAGAATAAAATAAACCTACCATCATAAACGAACCCATTTAATTTATCTACTCAAAAAAATTACCAACCACGATATATATTCAAATGAGAAGAAATAAAATGGTGGGAAAGCGGGCCCGAAAATAGCGATTTCCGTAAACAACAGAAAATCGCGTGATCAGAAGAAAATAAAACTGGTGAAAATTCAAAATAGAACCACAGAATCGGGCCTGTTAAAAGTCAGAATTACAGTGTAGCGTCACAGAAATATGTGAAGAATACAGCACAGAACAGAACATTCTGGAAGAAAGCTGCAAAAGCTGTAAGCCCCATCAGAAATCAAAGAACCTCATCCTTAAAATATACTTTATTGAAGACATTGGCACATGTGAACTGTCCAACACTTTTTTGGTTCAGACTATTCAGTGCTGTCTAGTACTCACCTATTTACACAACTTATTATCCGTCTCCTTACCTGATCCTACTTGTATCAAATCTACTGGTTGTACATCAAACCTTACAAACCCAAGACACCCTTATTTTCATTGTTTCTAATAGACTTTAATGCTATCCCTATGATGTATGTGGTGCCGTGCTCCTAGATCTTGTTAAACCATAACGCGACTTATTAAAAGTTTGTTCAGCTATGCTAGAGATTAATCCACAAATACTCTACCTGTAGGGTGAATGAATAGTCAGTCCCTATTTTTAAATTTGTATATCCTCGAATATATAATATAATAGCCCCTTCAGTCTTAAATGACTATGAGAAAGCGCCCATGAGGTGACAGCCCTCAGCTGCTTATTTTCCTGATGTTCCTTTCGATGTTTTCTCCTCCCTTCTGTTTGCTGTGAGAGCTTCTTTTCGCCCAATCTGAGGTGGTGTCATAGAGAGCATTGCCAATAGGTGCGATCGGCAGCTTCATCTTCCCAGGTTGCTGTATTTATGTCCAGCGCCCTCATGTCTTGCACACATCTCTGAACCTTAGCTGAGGTTGCCCAACTGTTCTTTTGCCATCTGCCAGTAGTCCGTAGAAGATATCTTTCAGGATGCAACCATCTTCTATGCGGCGGAAGATAATAATAACATCCTCATTTGTATCTATTTATTGGATATACATAAAACAAATGTCAAAACAAAGAGTAATAACTGCCATTTGACTAATAAGTTTTATTTATTATTTATTTCCCGAAAAAAACAAACCAAAATATAAAATGACCAATAAAATGTTGTTTTAAGAGACAGTAAAAATTACTGCCCACTATGAAGTCATGGACAGGCCAAAACTCAAGATTATCTGTATTGTTAACGTGATATAGCATTTCATGTGCTAAATAGCAACTAATTCTTTTTACTTTGACATTTGTTTCATATACTTTAGTTGGATAGGAGTGAAGATAAAAAAATGTGAAAGTTTGAAGTGACTTTTCAATCATCCTATATATCTACTGAGTCTCACAAGTGAAAGTTGCAAGTGACTTTTCAATCATCCTATATATCTACTGAGTCTCACAAGTGAAAGTTTGAAGTGACTTTTCAATCATCCTATATATCTACTGAGTCTCACAAGTGAAAGTTGCAAGTGACTTTTCAATCATCCTATATATCTACTGAGTCTCACAAGTGAAAGTTTGAAGTGACTTTTCAATCATCCTATATATCTACTGAGTCTCACAAGTGAAAGTTGCAAGTGACTTTTCAATCATCCTATAAATCTACTGAGTCTCACTGAGTCTGTGTTGAAACTTGTTAAGAACCCAGCATTGCACACTAAGCTTGGAAGAGTCCCAGACGTAACTCTAGCTTTTTACCAGGTTGGCTGCATGCAGGAGATCTCACTATGAGCCCACGATGGGCAAAGAGAGCTGAGAAGTGGCTCTGTGTAGGGCATGACAATTCCTTGGGAGAGTTCAGAACCAGAGCACAGTATTTTACCTCTGCATATTTTGAGAGCCTCCTTCGATGGCAGAGAATGCACAGTATGCCTCATGCTTCTTCCTCCTAGCATGAGACCAGATGTGATGATCCTTTAAATGCCAACCAAGCTGGAGAAACTGGACCTCATGACTTCAACTCAACACGTTTTGGAATGGCAGAAAAGCCACAGAAAAAGCCTAGATCTACAGTGTAGATAATACCAAGGAGTCTTACATGTGGTATTGCCTGCAAAAGAGCGAGAAGCTCAGCAGTCCTAGTTAAACAACAACAATGTCAACATCGTGTAAGAATGCTTTTCCAGGTGCATTCTGGCTATCATTTTCCTCATTTATTGTTACAACCGTTATCTTTTCCCCGTATATTTTCAGAAAAAGGTATAGCAGACTGCAAATAATTATCATGAAAACAATCAAAATGGAACCTTAAAAACTTAATCTAAACTGGCATATTTACCTTGGATGATTCAACGTGCAGGCCTGACAGTATGGAGTCTTTCCCTACGGTGATGTGACCGCTGAGGTCACAATGTGACACAACAGTACGACCACTGACGACAACGTGACCAGTGAGAACTGAATTGATTGCCACACTGTCTTCGCTGACTGTACAGGTTTCCTGTGGGTATCAGAGCAGGATTTTCAGTTAGGAGTTACTGTACTTTTACATGTCATCACTATCATTATTTCCCTTTTTGCTCCTTATGGAGCATGGAGCCACCACTGCAGGTTGCCCCCCACTTAAAAAAAAAGAAAAAGAAATGATCTTCATTTGCCTCTGCTCATCCACCATTTTGGTCTACCATGCTTAACATAATTTTTGTTTATAATTAGGGTATCTTAGCGCAATTTTATCTTCAATTTTGTGGTACATTCAAATACCTATTGTTTGCTGTTGGTGGTGACAATATATATTAGAATTTGTTTTCTTACTTCTTGAGATTTACTGTACACAGCTTTTTTGTTATTGATAATTGTCCCCGATTGTTTGTAATATTTCCTTGCAAGATGCCTGCATTCTTGTACTCTGGCAGAAGTGGTTTCTGTAGCAAAATATTTTTCATGATGAGATTGCCAGCCCTATGCACAGCTTCATATCAGTTGCCTCTCATGACATGCCTCAGGGAGTGGTACTCCCATTCTTTCAGAGGCCCCTCTAAATAGATGGGGCACTTTTACATGCGTAATATCCCTATTCAACAAGATCACCAATCTGGAACTAATGACAAGAACCAGACGGGTGCCAGTGGAACAGGAGATGAGAAGAAGATGCTGGCAGTGAACAGGACATATATTTCTGCCTCTATTTCTCCTACCCTGAGGGTTCCGGAACAAGAACTGCCTTGTAATACCTTCAAGTAGTTTCTCAATGTGTATGCTATCCAACACCAGCATCTTCTCTCACATCATGTTCCACTGGTATTTGTCTTGGTCTTCCATGAGTTCCACATTCGTGACCTTGTCCCCAGTTCCACATTCGTGACCTTGTCCCCAGTTCCACATTGGTGATCTTGTCCCCAGTTCCACATTCGTGACCTTGTCCCCAGTTCCACATTGGTGATCTTGTCCCCAGTTCCACATTGGTGATCTTGTCCCCAGTTCCACATTGGTGATCTTGTCCCCAGTTCCACATTGGTGATCTTGTCCCCCAGTTCCACATTGGTGATCTTGTCCCCCAGTTCCACATTCGTGACCTTGTCCCCAGTTCCACATTGGTGATCTTGTCCCCAGTTCCACATTGGTGATCTTGTCCCCCAGTTCCACATTGGTGATCTTGTCCCCAGTTCCACATTGGTGATCTTGTCCCCAGTTCCACATTGATGATCTTGTCCCCAGTTCCACATTGGTGATCTTGTCCCCAGTTCCAAATTGGTGATCTTGTCCCCAGTTCCACATTGGTGATCTTGTCCCCAGTTCCACATTGGTGATCTTGTCCCCCAGTTCCACATTGGTGATCTTTTCCCCCAGTTCCACATTGGTGATCTTGTCCCCAGTTCCACATTGGTGATCTCTTCATACCATTACAATCCTCCAATTCTATGCTAGTACAAATTAATGAAAGTCTGTAACTTTCTGGTTGTCATCTTTGTTGTTCTTCATGTTCCTTCTTCTTCTTCCTCATTCGTCCTGAAAAGGACGTTGGTTGCGTTGTGTCTGTTTACACCAGAGCTGCGATGCTGTGCCTTTCGGCCGACACATCCGACTTCAGCACGGCATTTTTTGGGACCGGGTTTGCCTTCCCTATTCGATCCCTACTCTCTCAGCCAGACTGCATTGATGCAGCCTGTTTCCAGGACCACCACATGGAGGTGGAGCAGGGTCTTGGTCAGCTCTGGTTCGCTGACCCTGACGCATACAATAGGACTGGGTTGATACTTGAGGTGAAGATTCTTATTTTTGTTATACAGTTCTGAATCTTCTTTCTTTATCCCCTGTCTATTCTTCTATCAATTTTACTAGTAGCCTTTTTCTCCTTCTTCTTCAAGTGCCATGCCCGGTGGCATAAGTGATCATGTCTCTTTACAAACCCCTGTCCCCAGTACTATTTATCAATTCTGCTGTTGACTTCTGTCCATGCTATGACGTCAAACTGTCCCATATCTTCCATCTCTGTCATCCTCTCTCTTTGTCCTTCAATCTTTCCTGCTGTCACAATGTACCCCAGCTGTCTTCTTCTCATAATGTGCATAAAGAAAGCAAACTGCTTCTTTCTAATATGAGTAATAAGCTTCCTCTGCTTATGGGAGAACTGGGGTAGCACAGTGGTTAGTGCACTAGCTTCCCAGCTCTTGTGGTCCATGGTTCAATCCCCAGTTGAGGCGGGATTTTTATTTTACCGGAAATGGCTTCGGGGTTGACCCAGCATCATAAATTGAGTACCAGAGCAACACTGGGAAGGTTAATGGCAGCCGGCGTGATGCTGACCACATCACCCCTAGTGTG
Source organism: Oreohelix idahoensis (assembly GCA_024509875.1). Lineage (NCBI taxonomy): Eukaryota > Metazoa > Mollusca > Gastropoda > Stylommatophora > Oreohelicidae > Oreohelix > Oreohelix idahoensis. The sequence continues at coordinate 173,769 of JAMPIV010019921.1, read as the reverse complement.
CTGATGGTCAAGAAAATATGGACCTAACATAACATTCCCAATATGCCTCAATGGGCGTGTAACGGGGTCCTTTGCTCATGGGCTTCTTTCAGGACATCCTCATTACCCCTTGTAGCAATCCAGTAACTTCACACTTTAAACCATCCTCTTTTCAAGACATCACTAATGAAAGCGAATTCCTTTATTCTGATTTCTGTCATTACTGTCCTTTTTAGGTGCTACTCCTGTTGAGCAATCTTCATTAAACTTCTTCCTGTCCATAAGATTTGTAATACATATCTGTCAATCATTTAAATATTTTAAGACAGAATAGGGCTACTACTTTAACCAAGCAGGAAGTAAGAGGTCAATAAAGCCAGGCTGTGTCAAATGAATTCTTACAGACAAAAAAACAACCCACATGCAAAGCTTTGGCATAAGTTTCCTACAGTGGTGTCCCCATGCCTTTTAAGGACTGAAAAGGGACATCCATTCCCACTCACTCATATAAACATTGATATACCTGTCCATCACATTAAATGTAACGTGAAACTATTACACAAATTAATACAAGCCATTATGGTAAGGTGAGGTAAAGGTTCCCGTTACACACCCATTAAGGCATATTGGGAATATGGTGTTAGGCCCATATTTTCTTCACCATCGGCACACTAGGGGTGATGTGGCCAGCATCATGCCAGCCGCTTAAACTTCCCAGAGTTGCTCTGGTACCCAATTCATGAGCTGGGTCAACCCAGGAGCTGTTTGTGGTCTAAAAAGTCCCACCTCAACTGGGGATCGAACCATGGACCACTGAGCTAGGAAGCCAGTGCACTAACCACTGCACTACCACGGTTCAAGCCATTATGGGAAATCCACATATGCCCTCTGTAACACACACACACACCTCAACATCTACATGTGCACGGTTGGTCCATTTGTAACCAAGTTCTTGAGTCTGCGGAAAGTTTAGCAAAAGCTTCTTGTGTTCTGATGCTGTATGAGCCATGTAGTTGTACTTGCCACCTTCAATCAGACCTGAATGGGTGAGAACTACAGTTAGCGTTTCTTGATGTTAATGCATAAAATATTGGAGTTTCACAAAATCAAGTAAAATGTAAATTAAATGACCGCTGAAATACTTTAAGCTCATAAAATACTAACAACGGTCACCTAAAACCATGATAATAATAATCATGACATCAAGTCAAAATGTCTATAATTTATAGTAGCCTTTATTATCACATCTGCTCTAGCCTTCTTTTCTAGCTCTGTACTTTCTATTTTAATAATAATATCTTTTTTTTTTTTTGTCATTGTAGGCAGCTAATATGAGGTTGTGCATGAGGCTGACAACCTCATCATGTAAAAGAAAATTAGCTACAGAAACCACAACTGTAAGAGTTTGTGTTTGGCATAAGCTTCCACCAGGGAGCCATCTGCAATGATGGTTCCATGCTACATTAGGAGTGAAAAAAAGAGATGATGCTGATTATGAAGGTAATGATGATGATGCTGGTAATGGATCATGGATATTATTAGTGTTTCATTGCTATAAATGTCAACAAGTTTTTCTTCTGTCATCTATATAAACATAAACAGCAAATAAGCAGTCTGACGGCAACTTTTGCTGTACTTTTACTTTTTTCTATCCAATCTTACTGTGAAGTGAAGTGGGGGAGATGAAGTTTGCGTTTGTGAGCCAAGTGTGTTGCATTGGCTGCTGTCAGCCTGAGCTGTTATAGGATTTCTGTGACATTGTCTATCCATCTGCATCCTGGTCATCACCGTGCTCTGAAACCAGATCTTTCGTTGGAGCAGACGTATAGTGGTAACTTATCGGGCTCCATTCTCATGAGATGTATACTTCCTGCAGGATGCAGTTCCTATAATTTTTCCGATGTCATCATTTCTCATTCTGTTTCTCATGGTAACATCAATGGCTTTTTCTTAAGCATCTCATCTCACAGGACATGATTTTCCTTTCCTGTGTTTCGGTCAGGAATCATGTCTGACAGAGAGCAGAGTTGGTAAGAATACACCATTTATCAGCAGTCATTAAGTATTCATACTGATATTTAGATGTCTGAGTAGTAGTGACAGTTGGTGAGTCATACATTCACGATGTCTGAGTAGTAGTGTCAGGTGGTGAGTCATACATTCACAATATCTGAGTAGTAGTGACAATTGATGAGTCATACATTCACACAAATGTCTGAGTTTTTTTGTCAGCAATATGTGCGCCAGGTTATTCTTCCCATAAATTAAAAGTACAAAATATGGCAGCTGTACTGTTCGTAAGCTGAACAGGAAGAGTAGAAGAATGATGATGGAGAAGATAAAATAGTAACAAGAGGACAATGGCAAACACAAGAAGTTACAAACTTTCATAAATGGGAGCATGCATAAAATAGAATGTTTGAAATGTTATGACAAGATTACCAATGAGGAATTGGTAACAAGAGGACAAAGGCAAACACAAGAAGTTACAAACTTTCATAAATGGGAGCATGCATAAAATAGAATGTTTGAAATGTTATGACAAGATTACCAATGAGGAATTGGTAACAAGAGGACAACGGCAAACACAAGAAGTTACAAACTTTCATAAATGGGAGCATGCATAAAATAGAATGTTTGAAATGTTATGACAAGATTACCAATGAGGAATTGGTAACAAGAGGACAACGGCAAACACAAGAAGTTACAAACTTTCATAGTAAAGGAAGAATTAGCTTTACAGAATACACAAACTGTAAGAGTTTGTGTGTTTGGACATAAATGGGAGCATGCATAAAATAGAATGTTTTTGCATTGAAATGTTATGACAAGATTACCAATGAGGAATTGGTAACAAGAGGACAACGGCAAACACAAGAAGTTACAAACTTTCATAAATGGGAGCATGCATAAAATAGAATGTTTGAAATGTTATGACAAGATTACCAATGAGGAATTGGTAACAAGAAGACAACGGCAAACACAAGAAGTTACAAACTTTCATAAATGGGAGCATGCATAAAATAGAATGTTTGAAATGTTATGACAAGATTACCAATGAGGAATTGGTAACAAGAGGACAACGGCAAACACAAGAAGTTACAAACTTTCATAAATGGGAGCATGCATAAAATAGAATGTTTGAAATGTTATGACAAGATTACCAATGAGGAATTGGTAACAAGAGGACAACGGCAAACACAAGAAGTTACAAAAACTTTCATAAATGGGAGCATGCATAAAATAGAATGTTTGAAATGTTATGACAAGATTACCAATGAGGAATTGGTAACAAGAGGACAACGGCAAACACAAGAAGTTACAAACTTTCATAAATGGGAGCATGCATAAAATAGAATGTTTGAAATGTTATGACAAGATTACCAATGAGGAATTGGTAACAAGAGGACAACGGCAAACACAAGAAGTTACAAACTTTCATAAATGGGAGCATGCATAAAATAGAATGTTTGAAATGTTATGACAAGATTACCAATGAGGAATTGGTAACAAGAGGACAACGGCAAACACAAGAAGTTACAAACTTTCATAAATGGGAGCATGCATAAAATAGAATGTTTGAAATGTTATGACAAGATTACCAAAGAGGAATTGGTAACAAGAGGACAACGGCAAACACAAGAAGTTACAAACTTTCATAAATGGGAGCATGCATAAAATAGAATGTTTGAAATGTTATGACAAGATTACCAATGAGGAATTGGTAACAAGAGGACAACGGCAAACACAAGAAGTTACAAACTTTCATAAATGGGAGCATCCATAAAATAGAATGTTTGAAATGTTATGACAAGATTACCAATGAGGAATTGGTAACAAGAGGACAACGGCAAACACAAGAAGTTACAAACTTTCATAAATGGGAGTATGCATAAAATAGAATGTTTGAAATGTTATGACAAGATTACCAATGAGGAATTGGTAACAAGAGGACAACGGCAAACACAAGAAGTTACAAACTTTCATAAATGGGAGCATGCATAAAATAGAATGTTTGAAATGTTATGACAAGATTACCAATGAGGAATTGGTAACAAGAGGACAACGGCAAACACAAGAAGTTACAAACTTTCATAAATGGAAGCATGCATAAAATAGAATGTTTGAAATGTTATGACAAGATTACCAATGAGGAATTGGTAACAAGAGGACAACGGCAAACACAAGAAGTTACAAACTTTCATAAATGGGAGCATGCATAAAATAGAATGTTTGAAATGTTATGACAAGATTACCAATGAGGAATTGGTAACAAGAGGACAACGGCAAACACAAGAAGTTACAAACTTTCATAAATGGGAGCATGCATAAAATAGAATGTTTGAAATGTTATGACAAGATTACCAATGAGGAATTGGTAACAAGAGGACAACGGCAAACACAAGAAGTTACAAACTTTCATAAATGGGAGCATGCATAAAATAGAATGTTTGAAATGTTATGACAAGATTACCAATGAGGAATTGGTAACAAGAGGACAACGGCAAACACAAGAAGTTACAAACTTTCATAAATGGGAGCATGCATAAAATAGAATGTTTGAAATGTTATGACAAGATTACCAATGAGGAATTGGTAACAAGAGGACAACGGCAAACACAAGAAGTTACAAACTTTCATAAATGGGAGCATGCATAAAATAGAATGTTTGAAATGTTATGACAAGATTACCAATGAGGAATTGGTAACAAGAGGACAACGGCAAACACAAGAAGTTACAAACTTTCATAAATGGGAGCATGCATAAAATAGAATGTTTGAAATGTTATGACAAGATTACCAATGAGGAATTGGTAACAAGAGGACAACGGCAAACACAAGAAGTTACAAACTTTCATAAATGGGAGCATGCATAAAATAGAATGTTTGAAATGTTATGACAAGATTACCAATGAGGAATTGGTAACAAGAGGACAACGGCAAACACAAGAAGTTACAAACTTTCATAAATGGGAGCATGCATAAAATAGAATGTTTGAAATGTTATGACAAGATTACCAATGAGGAATTGGTAACAAGAGGGCAACGGCAAACACAAGAAGTTACAAACTTTCATAAATGGGAGCATGCATAAAATAGAATGTTTGAAATGTTATGACAAGATTACCAATGAGGAATTGGTAACAAGAGGACAACGGCAAACACAAGAAGTTACAAACTTTCATAAATGGGAGCATGCATAAAATAGAATGTTTGAAATGTTATGACAAGATTACCAATGAGGAATTGGTAACAAGAGGACAACGGCAAACACAAGAAGTTACAAACTTTCATAAATGGGAGCATGCATAAAATAGAATGTTTGAAATGTTATGACAAGATTACCAATGAGGAATTGGTAACAAGAGGACAACGGCAAACACAAGAAGTTACAAACTTTCATAAATGGGAGCATCCATAAAATAGAATGTTTGAAATGTTATGACAAGATTACCAATGAGGAATTGGTAACAAGAGGACAACGGCAAACACAAGAAGTTACAAACTTTCATAAATGGGAGCATGCATAAAAATAGAATGTTTGAAATGTTATGACAAGATTACCAATGAGGAATTGGTAACAAGAGGACAACGGCAAACACAAGAAGTTACAAACTTTCATAAATGGGAGCATGCATAAAATAGAATGTTTGAAATGTTATGACAAGATTACCAATGAGGAATTGGTAACAAGAGGACAACGGCAAACACAAGAAGTTACAAACTTTCATAAATGGGAGCATGCATAAAATAGAATGTTTGAAATGTTATGACAAGATTACCAATGAGGAATTGGTAACAAGAGGACAACGGCAAACACAAGAAGTTACAAACTTTCATAAATGGGAGCATGCATAAAATAGAATGTTTGAAATGTTATGACAAGATTACCAATGAGGAATTGGTAACAAGAGGACAACGGCAAACACAAGAAGTTACAAACTTTCATAAATGGGAGCATGCATAAAATAGAATGTTTGAAATGTTATGACAAGATTACCAATGAGGAATTGGTAACAAGAGGACAACGGCAAACACAAGAAGTTACAAACTTTCATAAATGGGAGCATGCATAAAATAGAATGTTTGAAATGTTATGACAAGATTACCAATGAGGAATTGGTAACAAGAGGACAATGGCAAACACAAGAAGTTACAAACTTTCATAAATGGGAGCATGCATAAAATAGAATGTTTGAAATGTTATGACAAGATTACCAATGAGGAATTGGTAACAAGAGGACAACGGCAAACACAAGAAGTTACAAACTTTCATAAATGGGAGCATGCATAAAATAGAATGTTTGAAATGTTATGACAAGATTACCAATGAGGAATTGGTAACAAGAGGACAACGGCAAACATAAGAAGTTACAAACTTTCATAAATGGGAGCATGCATAAAATAGAATGTTTGAAATGTTATGACAAGATTACCAATGAGGAATTGGTAACAAGAGGACAACGGCAAACACAAGAAGTTACAAACTTTCATAAATGGGAGCATGCATAAAATAGAATGTTTGAAATGTTATGACAAGATTACCAATGAGGAATTGGTAACAAGAGGACAACGGCAAACACAAGAAGTTACAAACTTTCATAAATGGGAGCATGCATAAAATAGAATGTTTGAAATGTTATGACAAGATTACCAATGAGGAATTGGTAACAAGAGGACAACGGCAAACACAAGAAGTTACAAACTTTCATAAATGGGAGCAAGCATAAAATAGAATGTTTGAAATGTTATGACAAGAATACCAATGAGGAATTGGTAACAAGAGGACAACGGCAAACATAAGAAGTTACAAACTTTCATAAATGGGAGCATGCATAAAATAGAATGTTTGAAATGTTATGACAAGATTACCAATGAGGAATTGGTAACAAGAGGACAACGGCAAACATAAGAAGTTACAAACTTTCATAAATGGGAGCATGCATAAAATAGAATGTTTGAAATGTTATGACAAGATTACCAATGAGGAATTGGTAACAAGAGGACAATGGCAAACACAAGAAGTTACAAACTTTCATAAATGGGAGCATGCATAAAATAGAATGTTTGAAATGTTATGACAAGATTACCAATGAGGAATTGGTAACAAGAGGACAACGGCAAACACAAGAAGTTACAAACTTTCATAAATGGGAGCATGCATAAAATAGAATGTTTGAAATGTTATGACAAGATTACCAATGAGGAATTGGTAACAAGAGGACAATGGCAAACACAAGAAGTTACAAACTTTCATAAATGGGAGCATGCATAAAATAGAATGTTTGAAATGTTATGACAAGATTACCAATGAGGAATTGGTAACAAGAGGACAACGGCAAACACAAGAAGTTACAAACTTTCATAAATGGGAGCATGCATAAAATAGAATGTTTGAAATGTTATGACAAGATTACCAATGAGGAATTGGTAACAAGAGGACAACGGCAAACACAAGAAGTTACAAACTTTCATAAATGGGAGCATGCATAAAATAGAATGTTTGAAATGTTATGACAAGATTACCAATGAGGAATTGGTAACAAGAGGACAACGGCAAACATAAGAAGTTACAAACTTTCATAAATGGGAGCATGCATAAAATAGAATGTTTGAAATGTTATGACAAGATTACCAATGAGGAATTGGTAACAAGAGGACAACGGCAAACACAAAGAAGTTACAAACTTTCATAAATGGAAGCATGCATAAAATAGAATGTTTGAAATGTTATGACAAGATTACCAATGAGGAATTGGTAACAAGAGGACAACGGCAAACACAAGAAGTTACAAACTTTCATAAATGGGAGCGTGCATAAAATAGAATGTTTGAAATGTTATGACAAGATTACCAATGAGGAATTGGTAACAAGAGGACAACGGCAAACACAAGAAGTTACAAACTTTCATAAATGGGAGCATGCATAAAATAGAATGTTTGAAATGTTATGACAAGATTACCAATGAGGAATTGGTAACAAGAGGACAACGGCAAACACAAGAAGTTACAAACTTTCATAAATGGAAGCATGCATAAATAGAATGTTTGAAATGTTATGACAAGATTACCAATGAGGAATTGGTAACAAGAGGACAACGGCAAACACAAGAAGTTACAAACTTTCATAAATGGAAGCATGCATAAAATAGAATGTTTGAAATGTTATGACAAGATTACCAATGAGGAATTGGTAACAAGAGGACAATGGCAAACACAAAAAGTTACAAACTTTCATAAATGGGAGCATGCATAAAATAGAATGTTTGAAATGTTATGACAAGATTACCAATGAGGAATTGGTAACAAGAGGACAACGGCAAACACAAGAAGTTACAAACTTTCATAAATGGGAGCGTGCATAAAATAGAATGTTTGAAATGTTATGACAAGATTACCAATGAGGAATTGGTAACAAGAGGACAACGGCAAACATAAGAAGTTACAAACTTTCATAAATGGGAGCATGCATAAAATAGAATGTTTGAAATGTTATGACAAGAATACCAATGAGGAATTGGTAACAAGAGGACAACGGCAAACATAAGAAGTTACAAACTTTCATAAATGGGAGCATGCATAAAATAGAATGTTTGAAATGTTATGACAAGATTACCAATGAGGAATTGGTAACAAGAGGACAACGGCAAACACAAGAAGTTACAAACTTTCATAAATGGGAGCATGCATAAAATAGAATGTTTGAAATGTTATGACAAGATTACCAATGAGGAATTGGTAACAAGAGGACAACGGCAAACACAAGAAGTTACAAACTTTCATAAATGGGAGCGTGCATAAAATAGAATGTTTGAAATGTTATGACAAGATTACCAATGAGGAATTGGTAACAAGAGGACAACGGCAAACATAAGAAGTTACAAACTTTCATAAATGGGAGCATGCATAAAATAGAATGTTTGAAATGTTACGACAAGAATACCAATGAGGAATTGGTAACAAGAGGACAACGGCAAACATAAGAAGTTACAAACTTTCATAAATGGGAGCATGCATAAAATAGAATGTTTGAAATGTTATGACAAGAATACCAATGAGGAATTGGTAACAAGAGGACAACGGCAAACATAAGAAGTTACAAACTTTCATAAATGGGAGCATGCATAAAATAGAATGTTTGAAATGTTATGACAAGATTACCAATGAGGAATTGGTAACAAGAGGACAATGGCAAACACAAGAAGTTACAAACTTTCATAAATGGGAGCATGCATAAAATAGAATGTTTGAAATGTTATGACAAGATTACCAATGAGGAATTGGTAACAAGAGGACAATGGCAAACACAAGAAGTTACAAACTTTCATAAATGGGAGCATGCATAAAATAGAATGTTTGAAATGTTATGACAAGATTACCAATGAGGAATTGGTAACAAGAGGACAATGGCAAACACAAGAAGTTACAAACTTTCATAAATGGGAGCATGCATAAAATAGAATGTTTGAAATGTTATGACAAGATTACCAATGAGGAATTGGTAACAAGAGGACAATGGCAAACACAAGAAGTTACAAACTTTCATAAATGGGAGCATGCATAAAATAGAATGTTTGAAATGTTATGACAAGATTACCAATGAGGAATTGGTAACAAGAGGACAACGGCAAACACAAGAAGTTACAAACTTTCATAAATGGGAGCATGCATAAAATAGAATGTTTGAAATGTTATGACAAGATACCAATGAGGAATTGGTAACAAGAGGACAACGGCAAACATAAGAAGTTACAAACTTTCATAAATGGGAGCATGCATAAAATAGAATGTTTGAAATGTTATGACAAGATTACCAATGAGGAATTGGTAACAAGAGGACAACGGCAAACACAAGAAGTTACAAACTTTCATAAATAGGAGCATGCATAAAATAGAATGTTTGAAATGTTATGACAAGATTACCAATGAGGAATTGGTAACAAGAGGACAACGGCAAACACAAGAAGTTACAAACTTTCATAAATGGAAGCGTGCATAAAATAGAATGTTTGAAATGTTATGACAAGATTACCAATGAGGAATTGGTAACAAGAGGACAACGGCAAACACAAGAAGTTACAAACTTTCATAAATGGAAGCATGCATAAAATAGAATGTTTGAAATGTTATGACAAGATTACCAATGAGGAATTGGTAACAAGAGGACAACGGCAAACACAAGAAGTTACAAACTTTCATAAATGGAAGCGTGCATAAAATAGAATGTTTGAAATGTTATGACAAGATTACCAATGAGGAATTGGTAACAAGAGGACAACGGCAAACACAAGAAGTTACAAACTTTCATAAATGGAAGCATGCATAAAATAGAATGTTTGAAATGTTATGACAAGATTACCAATGAGGAATTGGTAACAAGAGGACAATGGCAAACACAAGAAGTTACAAACTTTCATAAATGGGAGCATGCATAAAATAGAATGTTTGAAATGTTATGACAAGATTACCAATGAGGAATTGGTAACAAGAGGACAAGAGCAAACACAAGAAGTTACAAACTTTCATAAATGGGAGCATGCATAAAATAGAATGTTTGAAATGTTAAGACAAGATTACCAATGAGGAATTGGTAACAAGAGGACAACGGCAAACACAAGAAGTTACAAACTTTCATAAATGGGAGCATGCATAAAATAGAATGTTTGAAATGTTATGACAAGATTACCAATGAGGAATTGGTAACAAGAAACAGACAAGTGGCACTGGAGCAAGTGACCTGAGAAGAAGACATGGAGATTGAGGAAACCTGTTGATAGAATTACAAGGCAATCCTTGTTCTGGATTCCTAATGTAAGATAGGTAGAGGGAGGCCCATAAAATATGAAGAAGAGAACTTGAAACAGAAATAAAGGGTGAGGAAGCAATGGAATGACCTTAAGATGATGGCACAGGACACAAGAACTTGGCATGAGTTTGTTGAAGGCCTTTGTTCCTTGGGGAGTTAAAGGGCAATACATGAACGACAAACACAAATGCCCTTATAGTGAAGTTTCATCATCACTCACAAGCCTTGACGCAAAAATCATGTAAATCGCTCCACAGCATCTGGCGTGCATACTCCATGTTGAAGCGGAGATTTCCAGAGTGTTCGGTGATTGGTTTCCCATAAGGCCCACTTCGTTTTCCACGCACAAAATCTTCCTCTGACACACTTGAGGTCATCGGCAGTAGCACATCAAAGAACAGGGATAGCTGCAGGTAATATAGGAATATTTGAGGACGTGACACTAATATTCACTTCTGTTCAAGTATTCAACCAAGACTGAAAGAATGAATAACGAGACTGAAAGAATGAATAACTCTTTTCTGGATCCTAGAGTCCATGGAACCATCACTGCAATCAGCTGCCTTGCAAAAAGCCTGCACCAATGGACTTAATGTGGTCTTGCTGTGGTGGCTTTTGTAGTTGTTTGTTTGACATGATAAGGTTGACATGACAAGTAGTAATAATAATAACAACAACTAATAATAATAACAATACCAGTATTACTATGTAAGAAAATTACATGCAAAAAAGGAATACATTTTTGATAATACATAAACAATAAAAAAGATATACCATGCACCGAAAGAAGCAATTCATACTGTGATGGGGCCATAAAAACACCCCAGAGGCCCCCTCAAGTTCATGTCATATTTATGTGTTTAACGCCCATATATTTTCGATGTGCGCGTTCCAACGAGTATGCCAGCCCACGTGACTGTGCGAGGGCCACAATAAAGCCCCAGCCCATGTGACTGCGCGAGCCCTCATTGCTGGCGCTGACGCAGGAGAAGCGGTCAGTTTGGTGAGATTCGCAGTGGAGGCAAGATGTGAAAGACACCCAGAGTAAGCAGAAGTTTGCACAGGGTATGAGAACACGTTTGATTTTAAGGTAGATTAGATTATTTCCTAGTGAAATTACCATTATTTCCCTGTAGCTTTAGAATTATTTTCAGCGTGACTCGGTTCTAATATTTGAGAGAATAGATAGTTGTGTTTCCAAAGGAGATTTCTTTTAGGACATTATAATTAGTTTTAAAGTTATAGATGAGTGAAAATAACATGTGGATAGGTTTTATTTGTCGTGTTAAGTCTGGATCACGGCTGTGAGGATATGGAGAAGGAACCTATTTTATTCATGATACCGGGCAGAGAAGCGATCTATTACTTTAATTGAGATAGTACGTATTAACTGTTTGGCAAGATGGCAGCCGGCAGCACACGTGTTAAATGTGCATAAAGATGGCACCAGTGAGTCTGCATTAACTCTTAGTATACGAGCGGTCTTTTAGAAAGGTCGATGATCGATCCCCGTTTTACGGCCGGCCTTTCTAAAAGGCCGAGACGGTTTAGACGGTTTCCGTGTCAATAGCGAAAATGTATAGGTGAATGCATGTTTAAATACACTGAACAATTTAGTTAAGTGCATGATATAGGGGTTTCATTTCTTCACATTTTGATATACAACACTTTATAAATAAATTATTTATTGCAAAATCTGTAAAGGTAGTCATGTCTAAAAATGTACTCTATGAAATTAGCTCGTAAAAACATGGTTTTTGATCTCGTATACTAAGAGTTAACACTCTAAGTTACCACGTGCTATAGGCCTAATGATGTTAAGCTATTTATTATTTGAGAGCGCAGTGGGCGAATTATAACGTTTGCTAGCTTTGTTAGTCCAAGAGTTATTTTATTTTATTCTTTGATGTAAGGGTAATTTAGTGTATTTCATGATAACTGATTATAATTCTGCTGTATATCTTTAGTGGGTTACTTTTAGGTGAGGACAGTTATTAAGATTTCTTGTGGGCATAATGCCACCCCTTTGTGCGTAAGGCACTTTAAGACATAAGCGTTTCTCTGTTTGCCCCTTGTGGAGCATGGAGACACCAGTGCGGCTGGGTCCCAACAGAAGCCTGCATGAAGCATTTATATGCTACAGCAGTGGTTTGTTTCTGTAACAATGTGTTTCATATGATGAGTTCCCAATCTCATCAATCGGCAATATATGACATGCTTCAGAGTGCAGGGACGAATATTGATATGGATCAGTTGTGAGGTGGTAGTTTATGCTCATTAAGGAGAGTATTCATTGTACATATCGTTTAATATTATTTTATGCCCATTTCATTATTATTTAATTATTGTTATGTGTCTGATAATTTATGAGAGCATGTGGGTTCACTTGGGAATGAATTACGTCTCTTCTCGCTCCTCATGGAGCATAGGGTCATCAATGTGGCTGGCATCTGCATAAGGCATTCATATGCTCTTGCAGTAGTGGTTTTGGTAGCAATCTGTGTTACATGGTGACTTTGCCAGTCTCAAGCACAACATCACACTAGTCTCATTGGAAGACATGTATGAGAGTGGATGTGTGTGTAATAGTGGGATGTGTATGGTAGCGTGGAAGAACGCACTGTTTGGCAGGTGAGAGCACGGTGTTTCTCATTAATTATTTATTATAATTTTAACTAGTCAGTGCTTTGTTTGCGTTTCAGATTAGCAATTGAGCACTGGCTGGGTGTTTGGTTTGTTTGCTTACTTGTTTAATGTTTGTTCATTAGTTTGCTTTGTGGGTTTGGGTCACTGATAGGGTTGTATGAATAAATACAGCCCCTGCCTTAGAATCAAGAGTTTTATTGTTGTTCAGGTCGGTGCGAGTGTGCAAGAAAGTGATCACATATCACGACAGCATCATCATTTCTCGCCCACCCTATCACAATACCAAAAAAAAAAAAAAAGAAAAAGATTACAAACATAATACCCATAAGGAAAAGAAAAGCATAAAACGATTAACACTTTGAGTACCAAGGCTTCCTAGCAATTACCTTTAAATACTAAGAGTTTTTAGGACAAATTTCCTATTTGGGATGATGAAATTTTAAAAATCTATGAGAACAAATAAGTCAACAGATTGAAATGAAACTTTCAAGATGACAGTGGAAGTGGATAAAATGTCATGAGCCAGTTGTTAGTTTTCCATGTTTTAGAGCCATACAACTGGAACAAGAGATGAGAAGAAGACGATGGCGATGGATAGGACACACACTGAGGAAACCTGTTGATAGCATTACAAGGCAGTCCTTGTTCTGGAACCCCCAGGGCAAGAGAGGCAGAGGAAGACCAAGAAGTACATGGAGAAGAGAGTTGGAAACAGAGGTGAAAATGATGAGGAGAACATGGAAAGAACTTGAGATGATGGCACGTGACAGGAGGACTTGGCATGTGTTTGTTGAAGGCCTATGCTCCTTTGGGAGTGGAGGGTTATGAATGAATGAATGAACTGGACTGGCTCGACATCTGAACTGAAAATTCAGATTTTTGAGTAAGACTTGATTTATTTTGATCTCCATATATTTTGCAATGTAATGAAAACTCCTTTAGCCTTTCGTATTCTTATTTTAATCTCATTGTCTGCCTCTACAACTGTGCCTATACTGCTGCAAAGGTACATGTTGATCTTATGGTGGTATTTCTTCCAGTGTGATCTTGTGATCATTTCTTGCATTTATCCTTATTATCTCTGTTTTCTCCCATTTTGCTGTGATCTCTCATCAAATATTTTCTTCTGTCTTGCATCTGATTATAGTTATGGGACAGAAGTGCTCGGTCATCAGCAAAATACAGATCGTCAAGCTGTTTAGTTAGAGTCCACTGGATACACAATCCAATAGGAAGAGAAACCGGTGATGAGAGGCATCCCTGTCACACTCCAGTTCTTATCCCAAACAAAAACGTGTCCTTCATGAAGAACTCTGCATGTCATGTTTTCGTAAGTTTTCTTTATTAAGTGCCTTCACGGTGAAACCGCAAATGGCTTATTGAATCAGTTGAGGTTCCTTAGATGACATGATCCTACTTGGATAACTGGGGTATATCTAGAGCTAATACATGCTTACCAAGCTAAGACCCTCATGGAAAGCGCTTTTACCATTCTAAGGACATGAGGTATTGTACATATATATAAGTTCTGGTGCCAGGCTGCATCGGCTATGCTGCTCCTCTAGATTCACCAGCTTCATGGGTCATGCTGCATGGGCAACAGCTTGACCTCTTTACCAAAGTGCACAACCTCACGTCAACGGATACATTGTCTGGGGGGTGCTTTCCTATGGTCAGCAATGACTGAATGGGATACTCATTCTATAGTTTGTTTCATTATTATTCTCAATGTGGCTATCTGATCTGTACAGGATCCATTTTACCTAAACCTGCTTGTTATCATTTTGAACTATTTTACTACAAGATACGTTAACCCAAAAAAAAAAAATGTGTTACTCTACAGTTTGACATGTTACTCCGTGATAAAATGTGTCACTCTAACATAAGATGTGTTACTCTACTGTTAGATGTGTTACTCCACCGTAAGATGTATTAATCTACCACGTGTTACTCTACCGTAAGATGTGTTACTCTACCATTAGATGTGTTACTCCACTACCAGATGTGTTAATCTACCATGTGTTTACCATACGATGTGTTACTCTACTACCAGATGTGTTACTCCACTGAAAGATGTGTTAATCTACAAGGTGTTACTCTACCATAAGATGTGTTACTCCACTACCAGATGTGTTACTCCACTGTAAGATGTGTTAATCTACTATGTGTTACTCTACCATAAGATGCGTTACTCTACTACCAGATGTGTTACTCCACTGTAAGATGTTAATCTACCATGTGTTACTCTGCTATAAGATGTGTTACTCGACTACCAGATGTGTTACTTGGCTGTAAAATGTGTTAATCTACAATGTGTTACTCCACTGTAAGATGTGTTCATCTACAATGTGCTACTCTACCATAAGATGTGTTACTCCACTACCAGATGTGTTACTCCACTTTTTTTTTTTTTTCTATAACCAGCGGCACTCGAGCTTTCCAGCTCTTTCGGCCCAATGACATGTCATTGCGAGGCTGGGGGGTCAGTGGACTTTCCTTCCAACCCGGTCAGGAGCTTCGCTCCTTCCCATCCACACGGAATTTATGTGCAGAAGCCGTTCAGATTATTCAGTCAAATTTCCGGTCGTAAACATTTCTTCAAACGCCGACGGCCGGGTTTGAACCATGAACACCTGGTCGCCAGTACAACGTTGTAGCCATTGCACCAGCGCGGCTCCCAGCGTTACTCCACTACCAGATGTGATACTCCACTACCAGATGTGTTACTCCACTGTAAGATGTGTTAATCTACAATGTGCTACTCTTCCGTAAGATGTGTTACTCCACTACCAGATGTGTTACTCCACTGCAAGATGTGTTAATCTACCATAAGAAGTGTTATTCTACTACCAGATGTGTTACTCCATTGTAAGATGTGTCAATCTACCATGTGTTACTATACCATAAGAGGAGGCTGTCCACTGTCCAGGCCCATGTATGTGCAGGCATCCAGGGGAGGTTTTGTGTAGAAAGACATCAATTTTTCTGCAACTGGATGGGATAAGTACACCATCCCGACAGCCTAAAATCAGTTATGTCAGAACAATAGCAAACTTTAGGAAAACTGGCATCATGTAGTTATAAAAACTAATGCCACAGATGGTCCTAAATGACTGCCATCACCATCATTATAAGCCATGCTGCTTGGCAGATGTTACTGTTCACAGACCTCAGCACTGTTTACATTTGTCATTATTTAGACTGACTATTCCAATCTTCAAAGTGTATTCATAATTTTTATTTTTGTTGTTGTCTGAACCATCATCATCACCATCCTTCAGCTTTCCAACAAGTCTTCTATAAACTCATGCCAAGTCCTCCTCTCCCGTGCCATCAGCTCAAGATTTTTCCCTGTCTTCCTCATCCTGTTCATTTCTAAGCCCAGCTCTCTTCTCCATGTGTTTACCAGTCTCTCCCTACTTCAGTGGATCCTAGAACAAGGACTGCCTTGTAATGCTATCAACAGGTTTCCTCAAAGTGTGTCCTATCCGTCACCTGCGTCTTCAGACGTCTGAATACTCTGGAAGTTTTCAGGGTTCTGAAAATTGTTTTGCCTTAATGAATGTCAGTTGCTACAGCCATTCTATTTATAATAAGTACTACTGGTGCATTATGTTATTTCATGATTATATCTTTCCTACTGAGTACCAAACATACAAGAAGGACAACAAATTACTGGATAACACAGAACAGGGACGGAAAGCTGTGGGCAGATATGACTACCTATGCCAACAGTTGTTGTCGTCTCATTTTTCACTCTTACGGAACATAAAGACACCTCTGCAGCTGGTCTACAAGCAGGAAGTCTGCACGAAAGCATTCAAATGCCCTTGCAATGCAGGTTTTCGTAGCAATCTGTTTTATATGATGAGGTTACCAGCCCCATGCCCAGCCTCATATTAGTTGCCTTTAATGACATGCCTAGCCCCATGTAGTTCCTGGGTGTCTCTGAACAGACAAATAAAGAATAGCACTACTGCCCCCTCAAGCATGTCATATAAGCCCACTAATATGAGGCTGTAAAATAAATTGTCATATAAGCCCACTAATATGAGGCTGTAAAATAAATTGTCATATAAGCCCACTAATATGAGGCTGTAAAATAAATTGTCATATAAGCCCACTAATATGAGGCTGTAAAATAAATTGTCATATAAGCCCACTAATATGAGGCTGTAAAATAAATTGTCATATAAGCCCACTAATATGAGGCTGTAAAATAAATTGTCATATAAACCACTCCTGCAAGAGCATATGACTGCTTGGTGCAGGCTTCCTGTTCTTTCTTTGTCTCCTCACAGACTCCTGGAAACTTCCACAGGAGCCATTTGCCAACATACATCGCCAACATACATCACCAACATACATGACTTTAAAGAGAAAGAAAGTATCTTCACTTCCCATGAAGCAACGAATTTTCTGAATTATCTCTGAAAGTCCAGGATTATCTATGAATTTCCAGAATTATCTACCAATGTCCAAAATTATTGTGAACTTACAGCAGGCACTGTTCCATCTTCTCTAGCACAGCTCTCCAAAGCTGGAAGGTCAGCTTGATACAGGATGTTCTCAACATACCCCTGACATATGAAATATAAATTAATAATAATAAATTCTTTAAGCACCAAACACGGTGCATAAGGCAGAAATCAGTGCTCTCCAGATTGTTCGTTGTGACGCCACTCCTCTTAGCTCTTGCACATTATTTAATTCCAACGTTCTTCCTTCTCTTATTATTGTTCTTCTAAGTGTTTCTTTTGGTCTTCCTTTTTTCCTCTTACCCTCAGGAACCCAAGTGAGCGCCTGTAGTGGTATTCTGTTGTTTTGCAATCGTAGGACATGACCGATATATGACCATCATCTTTTCCTTATATAGTCGGAGACATATTTCTGCCTAGAGTCTTCTCTTATTTGTCGATTAGTCTTGAATTCTTTCCAACTGATGTTCATGAGTTTTCTAAGACATTTGTTCTCGAATGTATTCAGCTTGTTCTCCAATGATTTTGTTATTTTCCAACTTTCACAACCGTATGTTAACACTGAGATGACATTTGAATTAAACAGACAAAGCTTGGTATGTATATTCAGTGGTCGTAATTTCCAAATGTTAGATAATCTATTGAAGGCGCTGGCTGCCAAAGCAATTCTAGTATGAATTTCTCTTGTTGTGTCACCATCCTGAGTCATTTTACTGCCTAAATAATTGAAACTTTCAACTTTCTGTAGTTTTTCCCCGTTCAGGATGATATCAAAGGTCTTGTTGGAAAAGTTCATAACTTTAGTTTTAGAGGTATTTATTTGGAGACCTATTTTAACCGAGAGATGACACAGATTATTTACTGCTTCTTGGGATTGTCTGGGTGTTGAACTTAAGAATGCTAAATCATCTGCAAAATCCAGGTCCCCCAGAAATTTTCCATTTGTCCATTTTATACCTAATTGTTCATTGTGGGTATAGTTTCTCATAACCCAATCAATAGCTATTCCAAAAAGTAGTGGTGACATAATACAGCCTTGTTTCACTCGCTTCTACTGTAAACCATTCTGTATTCCCTTTATTTGTTCTAACACAACATCTTGCATTGTCATATAGCGCTATGATTATATTCACATATTTTGTTGGAAAACCATAGATTGCAAGTATCTTCCACAGTGATGGGCGGTGTAGACTATCAAAGGCTTTTTGAAAATCAACGAAGGTGATAATAAGTGGTGATTGCATTTCCACTGATTCTTCTATAATTGTTCTTAGTGTGAATATTTGATCAATACATGATCGTTTCGGCCTGAAACCTGCTTGTTCTTCTCTGATCTTTTTGTCCGCATGCAATTTAAGTCTTTCTAACATCATGCAACACAATAATTTTCCAGGTACTGATAATAGAGATATACCACGCCAATTATTACAGTCTGATATTAACAGGGTAGAGGCAACTCCTCTAATGAGTAAGGAAGTACATAATGACGAGTGTTCCTTAAATTCTGTTGAAAGGGAGCATTCTGAGAAAGACCACCTAAAAACTAGTAGGAGAAGCCTAAAAATAGGAACATGGAATGTTAGAACTCTAAACGGAGAAGGAAAGCTTGACAATCTTATATTAGAGGCAACCGACATGAAACTCGATATACTGGGAGTTGCAGAGGCAAGACTTTTGGATACAGGCTACATAACAAGAGACCAGTACACGCTTATACACTCAGGAGGAGAAAAACACGAAAGAGGGGTAGGAATGTTGATAAAGAAGGAGTTAGAAAAATACGTATGTGGATACTGGACACACAATGACAGAATGATGTTACTAAAGATGAGAGCAAAGCCATTCGACATATCAATCTTACAAACTTATGCACCAACTAAAGATCACAGCGAGGAAGAAATAGAAGAATACTATGAAGAGCTACAACACACACTTAAACCAGTCAAATCCACAGATGTGTTGATAGTAATGGGTGATATGAATGCAAAAGTAGGAAAAGGAAAATACAAGAAAATAGCAGGACAGTATGGATTAGGGACAAGAAATGATAGAGGAGACAGACTTATCCAGTTCTGTGAAGAAAACCAGCTGGTCATATGTAACACCTTTTTTGAACACCACCCATGGAAATTATACACATGGAAAAGCCCAGGAGATGTAACACGTAATCAAATCGACTATATCATGATAAAACATAGATTTAAGAACAGTGTCACAAGTGCAAAGACACATCCTGGCGCCGACATAAATTCAGATCACAATCCAGTCATCATCAAAGTAAATATAAAGCTGAAAAGAGCAGGAAACAGAAGACAGGAGGAACCCCAGATAGAAATATCAGCACTGAAACAACCAGTTATAAAACAGAAATATTTAATCGACGTCAAAAATAAATATCAACAGTTATTGACAGAAAGCATGGAGCAGTATAGAAGAGAAAACCCAGAAGAAAAAGCAACCGCAAAATGGAAATGCTTAAAAACAAGCATACAATCAGCAAATGCAAATTTACCTAAAAACGAGTCTAAGAAAAATCAAATTTGGATGACAGATGACATCTTGAATAAAATGGCAGAAAGAAAGAAAGCAAAAAACACTCCAGAATATAAAACAATAGACAATGACATACGTACTATGTGTAGAGAAGCAAAAGAACGGTGGATAGAAACAAAATGTAAGGAAATAGAAGACTTGGAAGCAAAGCACATGACAAGAGATATGCATGAAGAAATAAAGAAATTATCAAATCGGTCGCGGTTTGCACAAGGAGGAAGCTGTATCAAGAACAAAAATGGTGTAATATTACTTGATGAGAAAGACATATCAAACAGATGGGCAGAATATGTAAAAGAACTATTCGAGGACAACAGAGGTAAAAAAACCATCACCAGATTCTAATGAAGGCCCAAACATTCTCAGATCAGAAGTAGAGAATGCCATTCATATGATACAAAAAGGAAGATCAGCAGGCATGGATAACATAAAAATTGAAATGATAGAAGCTCTGGAGAGCTTTGGTATAGATACAATCACAGAAATATGCAACGATATTTACAATACAGGATATTTACCACACGACATGAAGACATCAGTTTTTATAACATTGCCCAAAAAAACCAAATGCAACAGAATGTTCAGACTTCAGAACAATCAGCCTGATGAGTCATGCAATTAAGATACTGCTCAAAATCATACAGGAAAGAATAAAAAGTAAAGTAGACAGCGAAATCCAAGAAGAACAGTTTGGTTTCAGACGGAACAGTGGAACAAGAGAGGCAATATTTTGCCTAAGAAGATTAGCAGAAAAATATACAGAGGTCCAAAAAAGTATGTATATGTGCTTCATTGACTATAAGAAGGCTTTTGACAGAATTCATCATGAGAAAATAATTGAATGCCTCAAAGACATAGGTACTGATGGAAAAGATATAAGAATACTCAGTAACCTTTATTGGGAGCAAACTGCCACAGTAAGATCGGGAAGGAATTATTCACCATACATAGACATAAAAAGAGGTGTCAGACAAGGTTGTGTGCTGTCCCCCTGCCTATTTAATTTATACACCAAAAAAATATTCAAACAGATACAGGAAATACCAGGACTGAACATCAGTGGAAGGTCAATAAACAACCTTAGATATGCAGATGATACCGTGTTGTTAGCTGAAAGCGAACAGGAGTTACAAGAACTAGTGAAGCAAGTGAACAGTATAAGTCATGAATATGGACTCGACATTAATATTGAGAAAACAAAAACTATGATAATTAGCAAAACAGACGATAAACCCACATTAAAGATAAGCGTAAATGGGAAAATCCTGGAACAAGTCAAGAGCTACGTATATCTTGGTCATATAATAACAGAAGATGGCAGATGTGAAACAGAAATCAAGAAGAGAATAGGAATGGCCAAAGCTACATTCAACAACATGAAACATATACTGACATCCAAACAGTTATCTCACAAATTAAAACTGAGAATCATAAAGTGTTATATATATTCTGCATTTCTGAATGGTGCAGAAACATGGACGATGAATAAGCATTTGGAAGAAAGAATTGAGGCTCTTGAAATGTGGATATATAGAAGAATGGGGTGTATCTCATGGAAAGAGATGAAAACAAATAAGGAGGTCCTAGAAAATCTAGATATGAAAAGAGAACTAATGAGAGAGGTCAAAGTTCGGCAGCTAAAATACTTTGGCCACATAAAAAGGCATAACACCTTGCAGAAGACCATAACAGAAGGGAGAGTTGAAGGCAAACGTGCAAGGGAAAGACAGCGCTATAAGTGGGAAGATAACATCAAGAGATGGACGGGAAAGAGTCTATCAGAGTGTACAACCAAGACAAGAGACAGAAGACGTTGGAGATCCATTACAGCCAACCTTCGTTGTGGAGATGGCAACTGATGATGATGATGATGATAGATCAGCTTTCTTCAGCAACTTTACAATAATACTGTCTTTCCATTGTTGTGGTGGTTGTTCTTCTCTCCATACTTCATTTATAATATCTAAAATTTTCAAGAGGTTATTATCATTAACTGCTTTAATCATTTCGCCTGCAATTTCGTCAACTCCAGCAGCTTAAAAATTTTTAAATCTTTTAACGGCTTGTTTGATCTCGTCCAGCGTGAATTCATCGCAAGTTATTGGCAAGGTAGTTGTAGGTGTTTCATTATTAAAATCAGGTGTTACTGTTGGTGGTGGTCTGTTTAGCACCTCCATGAAGTGCTCAGCCCATCTCTTCATTTGTTCTTTTTCTGTTGGTATTGAATTCCCTAATTTATCTTTAACAGGTGTTTCTATATCAGTAGGCTGGTGACATAGTTGTTTTGTAATTTGATAAAGGCACCTACTATTACCAGTTCTTGCAGCATCTTCAGCTTCTATGGCCAGTTCATTGATAAAGTGTCTTTTATCTCTTCGAGTTTTTGTCTTCACTTCTTTATTTAACAAGTTATACGTTAGTTTGCAAGATTCAACTGCACTATGTGTACTTGCCGCTAGTAGTTTAAGTTTTGCTGTTTTCCTTTCTTGTATTTTATCCCAAGTATCTTCTCTCATCCATTTTTTCTTTTTATGTACCAGGTATCCGGTGGTCGCTACAGCTGCTTCTGTCATTGCTGTTCTCAGTTGTTCCCATTTAGTATCGATTGTCTTGGTGGTGATATCGTTGTCAATTTTGCCTAAAGCATCGAAATAGTTGTTCATTTTGATATTATATTCCTCTTTTATATCATTTGATTGCAGTCTGTGTACATCTATTCTACTATTTTTATTCGGTTGGTATAACTTCTTCAGTTTAATTCTCAGTTTAGCTATGCAGAGGTTATGATCGCTTCCGATCTCTGCACCTCTGTATGCTCTGACGTCTTGAACTGATGAGCGAAATTTTGTGCTTATGCAGAAGTGATCTATTTGGTTCTTAGTTCTGCCATCAGGTGAATTCCATGTTATTTTGTGGATATTCTTATGTGGAAAGATGGTGTCTGCTACAAGGTTTGATATTTCACAAAGTTCTAGAAGTCTTTCACCATTTTGATTTATACAGCCTATGCCATGAGTACCGAGATATCTTTGTACTCCATCGTTGTTGTCACCTACTTTGGCATTAAAATCGCCCATGACTACTATTATGTCATGCTTGGGTATTGTGTTGATGGTCTTATAATTGTCCATTTCTTTAATTATTTCTTCCATTTTTCCGTCTTGATACATAGTTCTTACATTCCAGTATCCAATTTTAAAAATCTCCTTAGCCCCTAAGATATTAGAATGAGTCATGTTCACTGTCAAGCCTGGTTCTGTTTCGATAACAATCGCTTGTTTTACGATAGTGACTTGTTAATTCTCTGATCAACCCTCCTATCCGACCGACCGATTCGAGGGTTTTGAGGTCGGTTATCGGAGAATATCTACACCACTAGATACTCTGATGTATCTTTTATTCTATAATTTAACATATCACGTTACTATCCATCGAAATATACACATTCCTGATGTTTTTCTTCCGGCGTCTAAGGTGAGAAAAGAATTTCACCTCCATTTTGGAAGGGTAGATAACTCATATATATATAAAATATAAATTACCTAGCTATTAATGACATCTATGACATAGCAAGCAAAATAAGACAGAATTCCTCAGCTGGCGACAGCACAGACAAACAGTATAGATGATATTTGGAAGTCAGTCATCTAATTTAACTGTAAGAAGATGACGAGGATATAAAAACTCATCCCCATAACAGTAACTTCCTGTCCTTTCATTACTTAAAGAGCACTGGACCACAACTGCAACTGCCGCCCCCCTTTCGCAGGAAGCCTGAGCCAAAGCACATCATTGGATCTTGCAATTATGGTATTTGAAGCAATCTGTTTTAAATGTTGAGGCTGCTAGTCCTAAGCACAACCATTCTTAGTCATTTTTTAAAACTATATGCTTAACTGTATGCTCAAATTCCTTGCTCTGCGGCAATGGATCCCATAATCAACACAGATATATTAACAGTGAAACTCTACAGCTGTTACGGTGATAATAATGAGTTGATCAAAATTGTTAAAAAATATGGCCAAGTACAATTTGATCTATAATCCAACTCCACTCCAAGATCACACATAACTTATTTATTGACATCCAATCTACATATAATTTCCATAATCATAATTGCCCCTGCTTAATTAAAATATTTGTGATCCATCCATACACTGAGCATTCCCATGCTTCTACGCACATAATTGTATTTTATTTATGTCTTCTGCGACAAGTCCACTGCCGGGCATTAATGCATAACACTCAACTATAATAATTCTGACACAGTCAATTATTATTTATATTCCTTTGTATCTTAGTCACTTTCCTATAAAATTATAACACTTTGGAATCTCTCATTCATAGAATCAGACACGTCTTTTAAAACACATTAAAACTGAAACCGATTATAATGGAAATGAAAACTACAGACTACACATACTAGGACCAACGGGCTGATCACCCGTTTGCCAGTCACTTCGATTACGGAAACAACAGCTGATGGATTGATTTGCCGTTGCCCTAAAGACGCCAATAGGCGTGATGGGAAACAATGGCAAAGAAAACCTATCTGCTGTTGCCCTAAGACGCCACTAGGCGTAATGGCCACTGACTGCTTTGACGGTCGGTGGCTAAGGACGGAAGAAGAAGAAGACACATACTAGGAATAAGTGAGAGTAGATGGACTGGGACAGGAAGAATAAAAACAGCAACAAGGGAAATAGTGCTTTACTCGGAAGAGAGGATGGTCAACACAGTGAAGGCATAGCCAATGTCCTGAAGAAGGGCATAGAGCGATATTACTGAATTGAAAGCCAATCAATAATAGATTGATAACAGCAAGACTGAGAGGGAGATTCACTAACATCACCATGATACAATGCAATGCACCAACAAACAACAGTGACAAAGAGGACAAATGATGCATTTTACCAATAATTACAAAAAGAAATGGAATGTACACCAAGGTATGATCTTATCTCAGTAATGGGAGATCTCAATGCTAAAGTTGAAACGCATAATACATACAACGAAAGAGTAATGGGAAGATATGGCAGAGGAATAGCAAATGAAAATAATGATAAATTAACAGACTTTTGTGGCATTTACAACCTTGTCATTAGTGGAACACTTTTTCTACACAAGGAAATCCACAAATTAATGTGGGAGTCATCAAACGGCCGTGACAGAAACCAGATAATCACATAATGATCAATGGTAGATGGAGGCATTCTCTACAAGATGGGAAAGTAAGAAGAGGTGCAGATGTGGGAAGTGATCACTACCGAATACTAGCAAGAATAAAGATGAAGATCAGGACTACTGGGCCAAAAATAACAAAACAGAAAAGATTTGACATCAGTAAATTTATGGACCCCCTCACGAGAAAAGCATTTGTATCTGATATAAAGAAATGTTATCAAACTGCCAAGAGTCAGGAAGAGACAGCAGTTCATGATGTTGACCAGAAATTCAGTACAATTTCAACAGTATATAAAGAAAGCAACAAAACTTGCTTGGGACTCCAGGAAAGGAAGATACAAGATTGGATAATGCCAGAAACATTGAAAACCAATGGGACGAGAAAAGAAATCAAAAGAAAGAAGATAGAAGCAAAGTCCCCTAGGCTGAAGGAAATATATAGTGAACAGTACAGTCAGCTGAGCAAGGAAATAAAATGTCAAACCGGAGCTGACAAAAGGAAAATGACAGATCATCTTGCAAGCCAGGCAGAAGAAGCAGCACTGAGGAATGAACAACTGCGGTGTACAAAGTAACAAAAACGATCAATGGAAAATGGGGTGCCAACAACATTACACTAGTGAGAGACAAGAGTGGAAATCTCATCACCACAGAACAGGCGCAAGAAGCAAGATGGGCAGAACACTTCAGAGAAACTCTAAATAAAGCACCTCCAGAGTCGCAATTGAACATTCAAGAGACTGAAAATGATCTAGATATAAATACGGATATTCCATGTAGGGAAGAAATCATCACTGCTATCAAAGGGTTGAAGAACAAAAGCTCCAGGCCATGACAACCTAAATGCAGAGCTATTTAAAACAGATCCTGTATTAGCGGTAGAGTGGTGTAGAACACAGGAATAATTGTTAAATTGCCAAAGAAAGGTAACCTCACTGACTGCAACAACTGGGGAGGAATTGCCCTCCTATCAGTTCCCAGCAAAATACTGGGCAGAATAATTATTCAAAGAATTTCAAGAGCACTACACCATAAATCGAGGAAGCAACAAGCAGGATTCAGAAGCAACAAGCAGGATTCAGAAGGAACAAGCAGGATTCAGAAGCAACAAGCAGGATTCAGAAGCAACAAGCAGGATTCAGAAGCAACAAGCAGGATTCAGAAGCAACAAGCAGGATTCAGAAGGAACAAGCAGGATTAAAAAGAAACAGACAATGTGCAGATCATATATTCACCCTCAGGAACATAATAGAGTAGTGTTCAGAATGGCAGAGGCAGCTGTAAATTGCAATTTTGTTGACTTTGAAAAGGCATTTGACAGCATACACAGGGACAGCCTATGGAAAACACTGAGGGCTTATGGAATTTCTAAGTGCATGGTCTCCATCATTAAAAGCCTGTATGCTAATTTCACATGTAGTGCTTGGCAGAGCAACCTAACTTTTGAGGTGAAAACCCTGGCAAAAGGAGCGACCGACCCCAATCAGGCGTGTCCACAGGTGGCGGATCGTGGAACGACCTCCAGATATGGTGTGTCAGCTGCGAATTAAGCCAGATTATTACTGGACGAATAAGCAGCCCCGGACCAAAAGGCGATGGTTTCCCAGCAGGATGGGGAGGGTTAGAAGGTGGCATTGCTACCCCCATTGAAATCCCCCATATGTCCTATGACGGGTGCATCGAGTGAGTAAGAGCCACTATAAGCTCTAGCCATGGGTAAGGTAAACCTCGGTAAGCAAACCAACCTGCTGCCTTGCAGCTGCCACTGGAAGATGGAAAGGCTATGGGAAGCAACCCTGAACAACAAACAACCCGGCCTGCCAAAGACGAAGTGTGTCAGCTATGGCGCAGACACTGGGAAAAATTAGGGCACACTTGCATTTACAGTATGGAGTCATGCGACAATCTTGACTTTCGTTAAGTCCTCGCTCCTATCCACTACAACCGGGGAGGAGCAGAGCCAGGTCCCTAGCCTCGAAAGGGCCCACCCAAGCAACTGTTGAAATGAAACAATCTCCACGAAAATCTAAGTAATCCTCTTTGTACGATGGCTCTATGATATTGAGCTACATATTTCTAAAAAATTTCATGAAGCAACTGATACCTGATTTTAGGAGATATAATATTTATATCCGAATAGCGTTGTTTCGCTGGAAGATGACAGAAATCGCGCCTTGGGCACTCCGTTTAAATCTGCGGGTCTCTCTTCCAAGATAAAGGATTTCTCCATTCGCTCTGTTAAAAGCCGTTGCCTTGCACATGTTTTTGGGCCCGTGCTGTCAATTTTCGTAATACTTGACAGTTCGGCTCGCATCGAGCTTCAGTCAAACGTCCTGGGTTTGCCCCCTTTACAAGGAATGAGAGCTACGAATCTAGTTTGCCGCTCATCCACACATGAAAGAAGAAAAAATAGGCGTGGCTAAACTATGAGTTAGACAGATATCGGAAAGGCATGGATTTTTGCGTAACAAACCGTGCATGCTAATGAGGGGCAAAGGTGGGAAACAAGGTTGAGGGGTAACGGTGGGAAGCAAGCAGACGGATTACTGTAGTCTATTCTCATAACCTGTCACAGTTTGTCCCGGCTTGAAGACATGAAACCATTTCAGGTCTCCTTTATGAAAATAGAGCTACTTTGATCTGTCGCTTCCGGGTGATTGTTGTTTTCAATTTCATCCTCCATTTCCGTGCTCCAATTTCGACTCATAAAGTCTGCTCCTACGTTTTCTTTCCCTGGAATGTATTGGACCTTAAAAGAATATACGCTTAATAGCAAAGCCCAATGCATGATCTTCGCGTTGAATTCCTTATTCGCTCCAAGAAAGGCCAGGGGAGCATGGTCTGTCTACACTGTGAACGACACTCCATACAGATATTCATGGTGTCTCCTGATGCCGTGAACCAATGCTAGACATTCTCTATTCACACACTTACATCAACACATTCAAGAAAAAACAGACAGACTAAATAAACATAGCCAACAGGTGGGAATAAACATTAATCTCAAGAAGACAGAAGCCATGACACTAAATGTAAGAAATCCTGCACCCATAAAAATAAGGGACCAAAAGCTAGAAAATACAAACACATTTACATACTTAGGAAGCATAGTAACACCAGATGGCAGAACAAGCTAAGACATCAGTAACCAAATGAATAAAGCCAGAATAGCCGTCACCAACCTAAACAACACCTGGAAATCCTCCCAATACAATACAAACACTAAATTAAAAATATATGACCTGCATAATTTTTGTACGGTGCAGAATGCTGGAGAGTAACAGAAAAGGCAATTCCAAATTTTCCTCTTTCCACACAGCCTGCCTATAGAAAACTCTTCTAATTTTCTGGACGAACACCATCCCCAACCAAGAGTTCTAACTCAGAGCCACCAAGAGGACATGCGCACCACCACAGCGGGTAAACGCTGGAGTTGGGTTGGCCACATCCTCAGAAGAGACCCTGACACCATCACCAGAACTGCCATGCTATGGACTTCTGAAGGAAAGCGAAAGCAAGGACAGTCAAAAGCCACCTGGTGGAGAACTGTTGAGACAGAGATGGTGAGCATGAACTAGAGCTGGGGCACCACACGAAGGATGGCTGTCGACCAAGCAAAGTGGAGATGCCAACCAGGCGTGATGGTCACTGATTGCTTTGCCAGTCAGTGGTTAAGGAACAAAGAAGATAGAAGTTCAGAAAAAAAACACAGAAGAGATGCTTGCAACATCAATTTTTTACAGTGATATATCATATTAATAAAATGTATGTGTTAACAAATCTAATGTTTATTTTGCTGTAAGAAATGTGGAGGTCTTGCCAGAATGCCATTAGCTGAGGAAAACAAAGCACTTCTAAACAATGTTCTACTAGCTTCCAATCATGGACAAATTGATAATTTTCTGCTTTTACTACACTACCACTGACTATAACCCTAACCTAAACCCTGTTTGTGACAAGTTTACAACAACAAAGTTGACTATACAGCAAACTGTGATTCAGTCATCATACACACAGAAGGTATCGCATAAACTGGTGAAGCCTGTCCAAGAAGGCTTAAGGAAATTTGATTTAATTCCTTTGCTCCATGGGGAGCTAAAGAATAGCCTTAAGCAGGAAACAGACTTTAATTACTAATAAAGGTAAATTCATTGTTAATTTTATAAAGCTTTTTTTTTTGCATACAGATTTCAATGGTGATAACATTATATAAATATATGTACATGAGAATTTTCCTGTTGCCGCTGACAGCTTTTTTTGGTGTCCCAGTGCTTAACTCTTTGACTCCAGACCAACGCTTTGAGCGTTGCAAAATTCAACCCGCCGTGCCAGCGCAACGCTCAGAGCGTTGTTTTTAGTTTATCACAAATAAACCCCAAAAATCGTCCGTTTAATATTTAGTTGATGAGTGGGCGTAGTCATATTCTGGCCAATCAAAAATCAACTAGACCTACCGTAACATCTAATCACTAGTCCTAGGTAGAAGATGAATCTAGAGATACTATTAAAACATTAAACAAGTGTAAAATAGTTTTTATATGACGTTATTCTTCTTTATTTGTTTGAAAATTACGTAATGCACAATTGCATAATTTATTTTTTTCTTACGAGGGACCACATTAAAAACTGGTGTGAATAACACTTAATGTACTAATTGTGGCCATTAGCAATGTTTTTTTTTACTTTGTATATGGATTAACTTGAAGTTTGAAGACTAAAAAGAAAGTTTTATTGTCTACAACAGTAATTTGTCTTTGGTAAGATCGTATTCTACAGTTAATGTTTTAGTGTTTTTCAATTTTACATGCAAAATGTTTTAAGTATATCGAACACACTTGTGTTAATACTACCAAGACGTTATATATTACAATTCTCTATCCATTTCCCTACAGTTTGGTATATAATAAGTACATGTTCACAAACAAAGATAAACATAAAATTTACACTAAAAGACAGTACACTTCACCGTTTAGAATTCTTCAAAAAATAATTATGGCACAGGGTGGAAAATAATTATGGAGTCAAAGAGTTAATGCAGACCTGGATGACCTAAGAGTCTTATTCTTCTTAGATCCTTAGCCCCTGACCTAAGAGTAATACTCCACAAACTATGTCAGTGATTCAAAAGAGTTGCAATGCATTGGATCCCATCTTACTGCAACATCCCAGGCAATTAAGAGGCTGACAGATTGGCAAAGGAAGGTGGAAAGCTATCTCAGCCAGATATAAGCGTAACTTTCAAAGAGGCAAAGAGTTTTATCAGAACCAGATACAGAAACAAATAGGATGCAGAGATTCCAGGCCACCAAATAAATAATGCATATTACCAGCTCAGCAGAAGAGAACAAATGGTAATCTTCAGACGCCGCATGGGCCACAACACATTAAGATACCATCTATTCAACAAGCTAAGGATAGGAACGACTGATGAGTGTAACTGTGGCACAGATAAAATGACTGCTGAACATCTGCTTCAAAGATCCCCAACGTAAGAGGAACTGAGAAAACATGCATGGCCGTCACCAACATTATTCCTGGAAAAACTCAATGGAGATACAAGTATCCTCAAGCTGACTACTGCTTTCTCTGAAAATATTCATGTAGACGTCTGACAGTGTACAAAGAAGAAGAAGAATAACATTATATTAAAATGTTTTATATACAGTTCAGAACACAACTAACCTTGGCATCTAGTTTGTATACACCATGGTCTTTTAACATCTTCGGAGACATGGGAATACTGACCACACAAACATCACAATTTTCAAAGGCTGATTCTAAGTCTGTTGTGTGAATAAATAATTAGGAAATATAAAAATATTGGATACATTCATTCAGTTCATGACCCTTCACCTACCCTAGGCCTTCAATAAATACATTCCAAGCCCTCCTAGTCAATGCCATCTGCTCAAGGTCATTCCATGTCTTCTTTACACCTTTTATTTCAGTCTCAGTTTTCCTCTCTATGTGTTATTTGATCTCCTTCTTCCTCTTTTACCCTGGGGATTTCAAAACAAGGACTGCCATGTAATGCTATCATAGGTTTCCCCAGTGTGTATCCTATCCATTGCCAGATTCTTCTTCTCATCTCCTGGTCCACTGGCACCCATTTCATTATAGTCATCAATTCCAAACTGACAATCTCATCATATAATTTCAAACCTTCTATTCAACACAAACACCTATGACACTCTTAAAGGACAAGAGGCCAGTATTCGGGGCTGATATTTCTAGGCATTGAAGCCAGATGGCCATTTTTCATGGCCGGACATTCGAACTAAGTTTTTGTTTCGTCCCAGTTGGTATTTCTAGATGACTGGGAAGTGGAAGTATAGCCTTATGTTTTCATTATTCAAAAATGGGAAAGCTGGTGTGTGACTATTTTGAGTATTTTAAACACAATAACATCTACTAACTCGCAGTAAGTTTTATAACAGTTGTGCTACCTATTTTTGATGGCGTCTAGTTCATCTTCACGCAAGCAGCCTGCTCATCTTAGCAGGCTCTTAGTTTGAAAAAAAATTTCCGCAAAGATGAGGACAGGTACAGCAGTAGCGATTTTAGTGTTAATTCTAGGTCTAGTTCAGCTTCTAGTGATGTGGATTCTGATAATGAAGGTGGTATGTCCAGAAAAATTTGCATGGTTCCATCAGACCCAGTAAGACCTAATTTAGTTCTACAAGAAGGGGAAAGGTGAAATCAGGAGTGTGTCAGCAATGAAGAATGGCACGAGGCAAAAGTGGGTGCATTAACAAGGAATAGTTTTAGATTCCAACCCAAAGATGAAAGAGCAGTGCGTGTGTCATCAAATTTGAATGAATCATCTACCCCAATCCAGTGTTTTGAAAGCCTTGTGACATCAGCTACAAGGGAGGACATTTTAAAAAAAGCATAAACTGTTTTGCAAAAATTGAAGTGCAGAAAGATACACCTTCACTGAAATGGTCAAGATATACTAGGTGGAACCAAATAACTGATTATGAGCTGCTAAAAGTTTTTGCTCTACTTGAAGCAATGGGTGTCTACAAAAAGCCAAGTATACAAGATTATTTCTCGTCACAAGAGCTATGTTTCACACTCCATTTCATTCCCAAGTGATGGAGAGAGACAGATTTTTGTCTACATTGCAAACTATGTTGCATATTTGTGAGCCTTTGCAGAAGGAAAAAGCAAGATGGAGCCATTCGCTCAAATGCTATGCTCTAAATTTGTTGAGGTAGCCACTCTGAACCGAGATGCAGTTATTGACCAGATGATCACCGGGTGGAAAGACAGGTGGAAAGGCAGGTGGAAATATAAGCAATATAATGTAAAAAACCCATACAAATACCACATTAAAAGTTTTGGTTTTGTTGACAGTGAAACAGGTTATGTGCTGAACTTACTGCCATATTTTGGATCAGATACCTCCTCTGATCCTTCAGTCAAAAGGTACTCTGCTGGTGCCAATTCCATTAAAAATTGTTGGAACACATGTCTTGTCTAGGAACCGGCTATCATATTTATGGTGACAGAAGGTATACTACAAAACTGTTAGTAAGTGAAATGATTAAATGGAAGCAGTTTTACACTGGAACACTTCAAGCAAACAGAGCTGGCTTCTCGCAGCAGCTAAGGTCTTTGAACCTCAAGCATAGGGAGACTAAGTATTATATCAATTCAGAGTGAAGGATGTTAGTTGCTGCTTGGAAGACAAAAATGCAAAAAACATGAGACAATTATTACCACAAATGGTTAGTTGTTGCCCATCGCAAGCTGTGCCTGTCACGGTAAAAGGGAAGGAAAAACCTCTTATCATTCATGAATATAACCATAAAATGAATGGTTGTGACAATGCTTATCAGATGATAGGGTATTATGGCTTTTTCAACAGAAAATTCTTGAAGTGGTGGAAGATTTTCTTTTGGATATTATAAATAGCCACCAGTAATGCATACATTTTATACTAATTGACAAGACCAGTAGGAGTTGGAAAGTCGCAGCATACACTAAAGCTGTTCAAGCAAACACTGATCAGAGAATTATGTGCTTCCGCTGCATCCTCAACGCCTAAAATCAGCCACATGCTAAATCCTCCTAGGCCAAGTAAATTATCAGATAACCTATTGGGAATACTGCAGGGTGCAAAATATATAATGCAAAGAAGCACTGATTTCAGGAGGTGTAAAGTTTGCGGCAAACCTGACGACATGAAAAGGACAAACTATTATTGTGCAAGATGCACTGGCCACCCCCATGTGCACAGAGATGAATGTTTTCTGATGTGGCACACAAAAGTTAAGTTGTAAATATCTCTAATTGTGTGTGTAAGTAGTGATATTTGTGAGAACAGTTCAGCATACAGCATATTCTCTGTTGTTTTTCAAGTATTTCTAAATTTGTTACAATAGAGTGCATTTCCTTTTCTGGATGCCAAATATAAAGTGGTTCGAGTATAAATTTGAACCAAATGTGGTTTATTTTCAAAATGGATGTAGTTTACAATGATTTGTATCTTGGGTAACACAACATGAATTAAATGTATGTAGTAGATAAGTCTGATATGTTTTTTATTTTATTTTGTTAATTGTTTTTTTCTTCCTCGTCTCTAACTACCTTATACTCATAAAACTACAGATACATTTATAAAATGAACATATTCAGAATCCTCATTCAATTTCCTTTCCAAATATATATAACATGACCATATTTTTCAAAAAC
The DNA here is from genome assembly GCA_024509875.1 of Oreohelix idahoensis. Classification (NCBI taxonomy): domain Eukaryota; kingdom Metazoa; phylum Mollusca; class Gastropoda; order Stylommatophora; family Oreohelicidae; genus Oreohelix; species Oreohelix idahoensis. The sequence continues at coordinate 139,422 of JAMPIV010019921.1, read as the reverse complement.
AGATTAATTAAAATAACCAACATGACAAAGCCAAGAAACAAACTTGCCAGAGATAAATCTTTAAAATATAAAATATTAAAGTTAAAAGATATGTTTAAAATATAAAAGATACAAAATATTTAAATTTATAAGTTGAAAGATATAAAAGATATTTTTAAAAGGTATCAAATAGATAAAAATATATAAAAGATATAAGTAATAAGATGTAAAAGTTAAAAGATATTAAAAAAAGATATAAAAGAGATTAAAAATATATATATATATACAGTAGACATTCAAAAATCCGGCAACCTCCGGACCTGAGGAGTGCCAGATTTTTGAAAATGCCGGATTTGTTATGGTTATATATTCTGTATATATTTAACAGAAAATGACTACCTGTACACTTTATCTGCGATCGACAATGCACGATGTTTACGGTTTACACCATTTCTTTTATTTGCTGAATCCATAATGGGGCTAAACAGCAGAAAATAAATAATAAAATGAGAAGGAATGAGCAGGAATGCCTGTTAACACGTGCAAGCAAGACCCAACAGCTGCATCAAAACATAAACTGCTCCAGAAAACAGTGGCGCGCCAACGCGGTAAATTTAAAAATGCGCTCCGAAATCCATGCCGGAAATCTGAAGGAACCGGATTATCGATGGCCGGATTTTTGAATGTCAACTGTATATATAAGGTATAAGTTAAAATATATCAAAGCTATAAAGATATACAAGGTACTCACCAATATCATCTGGCACTGAGACAACCATATCTGTGCTGCAAACCCATACGCCAGGTTGCGCAAAGACACCAATCTAAACAAAAACAAACGGAATAAGTAATACAGTAAAGGGGAGGAGCCTTAAACATCATAAAATAACAATTATCCCCATTACACTATTTGGCTAAGTTTGAAACATCCTTTAATGAACTATGAAAAAATCCCGTCACCTTTTCAGGAAAATACAGAAAAGGTGTGATGATGTCACCAGGATACAACGTTAAAATATCTCCAAAATTAACGATGAAATGTAGGGTTAAAAATAATGCGTCAGATACTAGGAGACATGCTCGCCCATGCCAGCCTTTCCCACCGCCATTTAAAATTATCTAGTTAGAAGTGCAGACGGAACGTTTACCCTTTGTAGACGGGAGAGAACGGAGGACACAAAAAATGAAAAATATGACTGAACACGTGTTTGAAGTTCGAACGGCAAAAAGACGCAAGTGGGGGTGAAAGAAAAAAAAGTCACGTCCCGAGTTGACATAAAGTAAGGAAATGGACAAGAAAAGGACATTAGCTCTTGATCGAGACAGTCATTTCTTGGACGTTTTTCGATACTTGGTCTTTATTTGAATGCCGCGGCAAAACACATGAGGGAAGGTTCTCGAACAAATTTCAAAAAATTAAACTTGAGAAAAAATATGGTTTTTCTTAATAATAGAGTTATGAAAATAAAACCTAGCTAGTTTGATAGCCCATCTTGAGCAGAGAAATAATATGCTTTCAATTATACAGACGGATAGATAATAAGGACGATATTGACAAAAGACTGTATTGTTCATATCATACAAGCGACTGCACTGTTAACCCATATCACTAAAATTTTCGAAAATCTTGGCCTTGAGTCTGCAAACGTAAAAATCGAGCTGTAATTAAAGAGAGGGGATGTGATGGAGCATTGTAGCTAAAAATAACTTAGGCAGCAGATTCGTGTAGGAAATACATGTAAAACCAAGTGTGTTTTTATGAAAAAACAAGTAGAGGCAGACGGACTAACAGACCGTAATACATACTTGACTGAGATTTGACTGAAGTGACTTTTGGTTGACGATTTGAAAATTAGGGGGGAAGTCGGCGATTGGTCAACGCATTTTATAGTAGCGGGATAGAGAGGTGAAAGTTTGCCATTTGACATAAGTCTGTTCAGAGACGCAGTTTGAATCCATAGTGGTGTTGATTCCATAAGAATATAACTATATAGTGGGACGCCATCATACGGCCAGCAGCTCAGCTGAGTTTTGCTAGCAAACTTTAACTGTGTTCTCAATTCTGAATTCTGGTAAGAATGAACAATATTTATTCTGTATATTTTAATAATTCGAGTGATTGATACTGCCATATCATAAAAATGATTACGACAAGTAAGTGTTCGCTCTAGATCCCCAGCCCTAGATCAGGGTCTAGAGACATACATACAAAGAAAATATATAGGAACGCCTAAATGAAACTATGAAAAAGGATTTAGTGTTGAGATCAGTGGAACATATCACCTATCTTATTTAATAGCAGGAAGCTATTGAACATATCTCAGATGTAATGTAGTCTTGGGGAACTGATACTATGTGAAACCAACTTGGTAAGATGTGCTGTGTGGTCAGAGAGATCTGACCTAGTCTATGTGGTGTTGTTGTGTGTAGTGTTGTGTGCAGAAGTGGTTCAGAAGATAGAGTTCTGACACATGACCAATACTTTTGTTTCAGAACTGTGAGTTTCTATTTGGCACCAAAGCGGTGTCAAATGCTGTAGTAATATATACAAGTGTGGACCAGAGCAGTCTATCATTGTGTCAGAGCAGCCGTATATTGCCCCCAGCACGGAGAGGTGGGGCCACCAGACTTTTGTACAGGATCGACGCAGGCGAGATAAGTCATATCTGGCCTGCTGGACTTTCACCAACATTTTCAACTAAACTATCCCTAATTCACCATTAAATAAAGCCATGACATTGGGGAAATTAAACTATATATATTTATCCCTTAAGTCAACGGACAATGTTTGGCAGTCATAGACTGGGAGTGATGACACCACTCCAACAGCATATCTAGTAATAAGTTCTCCAGTGACTAGCTTAATATAATTATTATTAACCAGTCATTTGAAATAATTAAGTACACATTTTCCATTTTATTATGTCATATGATTTTGCATTCCATTTATGACTCCATAATATTTCTTATGTTCTGACCAGCTAAACATCTGGTTCAGAACAAAATAAATTTATCAAAAGATTTAACTTGTAAAACTAAAACAGCCTGAGTTAGTTCTGTGTGTCATAAATTTTATTAATATTATTAGACTTCTTAAATATCTGTGTGTGTGTGTAATCTACCACAACACAGTACATATCAGTACCCTAGACTTTTAACATAGCCACATTCATTAGTAAAAAAAGATATGTGTGAGGTCGTAAGTGGTAGTAAGAAGGGCCTTCTGTAATTCACATCTACATTTATCTCAGGAGCCTTCACAGCTGACCTCATACATCACACTAGGTGACATCAACCATACAATACCATCAAAATCCACTACAAAAGGCATGCAATGAAAACTAAACTGCACACTCATAAACAAAAACAGCAAGACTTTCAATGTTTTCGTGATGCAATATTCACATAAGACCCAAGTAGAACAGTCCCAACTAAGATGGTTTGACCATGTCTGCAGAATGGGAGAAGATCGGCTGCCACAACAAGCATGTGAAACTAAGAGCCAGGGATCCAGACCTCCAGGATGACCCAGAGTCCGCTGGGAGGACAACAGCAGACAATCTTTGAATCTGAGGACTAGAATGGAACCAGGGCAGGAGGAAGACAGCCGATAGGATAGTATCACTATCTCTCTTCCAAACCTGTACACCTCACGGTAGAAGAGGAACGACTAAGTAAGTAAGTAAGTAAATAGAGGAACGACACGGATTTCCTACAAAAATCATTGCTGGTGTGTATAAATATGTATCCCTTTATAAGATTTATACATAATAGTAGAGAACGCTAGAGTTCATAAAAATGTGTAGTCAAATGGACGTGTACAATAGAACATACATTGATGTAGGTAAGAAATCACCATAATTAATAGTTTTAAGAGGTTGAAATGAACATTGGGGGAACATATGTCCCATTTCACCCAAATAACACTGGACAACAAATTTTGACTTTTTGTGTGTATCTGAGATTAAACCAAGTTACCTTTATGTTGTTTGGGCTGCTGAATACGAAAATGGCCGTTAAAACACCAGATTAGCTCTAGTTTTTTAAATATCTATAAAACAAGTTTTACACATGTGCATATACATACCATATGATAATAATGCTCATAGCGGAAATGATTCACAGCGACGCCTTTTTGCCTGCCGCTTGTAATGAGTTTCTGGAGCATCTCTCTCAAGGGTCCAACAATAGTCTGCTAGCATTGCTGCATTCTATTTCCCTTGGTACCTTTTTTCGAGGATAGTAATGTCCTGATGAAATCGTTCCCCATGCTCGTCACTGACAGCACCGCAGTTAGCAGGGAAGAAATCCAGATGAGAGTGTAAAAAGTGCAATTTCAAAGATATGTTGCACCCTAGTCTCTCGTAGCGCTGCAAGAGGGTTTCTACAAGCTCCTGGTAATTGTCAGCCTTATTGTTTCCTAGAAAGTTTGTGGCCACTTGCTGGAAAGCATTCCAAGCTAACTTTTCATCACCTGTGAGGATATCATCAAAACGCTGATCTCGGAAGAGCTGACGTATCTGTGGACCGACAAATACACCTTCTTTGATTTAGCCTCACTAAGTCTCGGAAATGTATCACGAAGGAATAAAAATCCTGCCCCATTTCGATCTATGGCCTTTACAAAATTCTTCATTAGTCCAAGTTTGATGTGGAGAGGAGGGAGCAAGATCTTGTGGGATTCTACAAGTGGTTCGTTAAGTACATTCTTTTTCCCCGATTCAAGTGATTGTCGTTGGGGCCAATCCTTTTTCTTGTAGTGGGAAGTCCTAGCACGGCTGTCCCACAGACAGAGGAAACAGCAAAACTTTGTGTAACCCTGCTGTAGCCCCATCAAGATGGCAATGACCTTCAGGTCACCACAAATCTGCCACTTATACTTGTCATAGTTGATGGTGTGTAACAGTTGTTTCATGTTGTTGTACGTTTCTTTCATGTGGACTGCATGCTCGAGTGGAACAGATGGTAAAACGTTACCATTATGGAGCAGCACAGCTTTTAAGCTCAACTTGGACGAATCAATGAACAGCCTCCAATCATCGTCTTTGTAGTTAATGTGTAGTGCTGCCATCAGACCCACCATATCAACGCAAGCAATGAGGTTATCTGTCATTTTGAAATATGGAAGCAGATCTTTTTGTCGAGCACGAAACACAGACACATGCACATTCTCTTGTAGAAGATTCCATTGCTGCAGTCTGGACCCCAACAGCTCTGCTTTATGTTTTGGCAATTTCAGATCTCTCACTAGATCATTCAATTCACTCTGGGTAATTTTATGTGGCTGTGCAGACTCTTCAATTGGCACGAAATCAGAATATCTTGCTGTAGATGCTTTCACAGGTGACGGATGTCGCCTTTGTGATAGCAAAGTTATTTGTCTGCAAATATAGCAAAAATAATCCTCACTGTTCACACATTCATGAGGCATCTTGAACGACATGTCTGCACTCACAGAATCCACAACACAAATGATGACAAGGAGGAAATGTGGTTGCAATGACTGCTACAGATTGCGTCATCCAATTGGCGCTCAAGGCTATCCGTCTCGTGGAGAATCACGAGCCAGGGCTATAGAAAAGAGAAGGACTGGGTTATTCGCGTCGGGAAGGTGAAGCCACCAGCTTACTGACCCCCCCCCCACATCTTGAAAACTAGAGCTAATTTGAGATTTTTTTTTAAGTTCATATTTGTGATCAGCATGTCCAAATTAGTTAAAAATAGTTAATTTTGTCTCGGATACATTTTGGCTGTTGTCCGGTGTAATTATCGTTTCTTCAGCCGATTTTTTCTATAGGCCCTTAAGACTGGGAGACAGAGTAATGAAAGGGTTTTTTAAAAAAAATTTTTGCGTTTTTGTTTTGTTTTTTTTAATACATACCACAATAAGATTTTAAAAGATATTTATACATTAACAAAACATGTTGTGATAAAGAAGCTGTCAATTAATTAGTCAAATTTCATTCCATTTCCCACTTTTCACCATGTTACTTTTGACAGGTTGCTCCATAGCCAAAGCACCAGATAAGTTTGACAGCAAAGATCCAATGAAGGTAACATTGAGTGGAAAGGAATGCAATGACCACAGGAGATATGGTACCATAATCGGTACATGCAGCAGAAAGAGCAGATAATTCATTCCTATCAGTTTTTTTTGGTGGGTTACTTGCTCAAGCGTGTACGTGTGCGCACACATTTATAATCATGAACCCTGTAGGATATGCACTGTGTATGCCAGGGTTGCCTCTTGTTTCCTTCTTACAAGTCGCTTACTCCATTATGAAGACAACAACATCAGAAATTCATTCCCCTTTTCACTCCCTATGGATTATAGACATTGGAAGATCTGGAATATGCAGATGACATTGCACTGCTGGCACATTCACATCAACACATCCAGGAAAAAACGGATAGACTTAATAAATTTAGCCAGCAGGTGGGCTTGAACATCAATTTAAAGAAGTCTGAGGTCATGACGCTCAATGTGAGCAACCCTGAGCCCATATCAGTAAGGAATCAGCAACTGGTACAGACAGATACCTTCACATACCTAGGAAGCATAGTAACACCAGACGGTGGGGCAGGCAAAGACATCAACATCAGAATGAATAAGGCAAGAACAGCCTTCTTTAGCCTAAATAACATCTGGAAGTCCTCCCAATACAGCACAAGCACAAAATTAAGATTATACCAGAGTTGCGTGCTTTCTGTGCTTCTCTATGGTGCGGAATGCTGGAGAGTCACAGAGAAGGAAATGTCAAAATTGTCCTCTTTTCACACAAAACATGCCTAAGAAAAATTCACCGAATCTTTTGGCCGAATACCATCACCAACCAAGATCTGCTTACTCGTAGCAAGCAAGAGGACATGCACACCATCATAGCTGGCAGACGCTGGAGCTGGGTTGGTCATGTCCTCAGAAGAGACCCCGATGCCATCACAAGAACAGCTATGCTTTGGACCCCTGAAGGAAAGCGAAAGAGAGGCCGACCAAAAACAACTTGGCGGAGGACTGTGGAGGCTGAGATGCAAAGAATGAACCAGAGTTGGGGCACTGTACGAAGGATGGCCACCGACCGTGCAAAGTGGAATCAATTTGTTGTTGCCCTACAAGACGCCACTAGGCGTGATGGCCACTGACTGCTTTGACGGTCGGTGGTTAAGGATCGAAGAAGAAGAAGAAGATGGATTATAGAGCTACCACTGCAGCTGATTCCCTTGCAAGAAACTTGGACCACAGCATTCATGTGATCTTGCAGTGATGATTTCTGCAACTATTTGTTTTACATCATGAGGCTGCCAGTCACATGTACTACTCCATATCAGTTGCCTCTTATGAAATGCCAGAGGAAGCTGTAGTCCTATTCTCTCTTCCTCCAAGACCCAAGGAACTACTTGAGGCAAACACTGACTCCTCATCATGTCAAACAAATTGCAACAGAAACCACTGCTGGAAGAGCACAAGCTTTGGTTCACACTTCATGCAAGAGGACTTGATGCACTAGTGGTTCCATGCTCTATAAGTTGTGAAAATGGAATGATGATAAAATGAGATCTCCCTGAAAGACATATTTTTCACAGGGAAATGAAATAAGAACGAGCCTCTACTATCAGTTACTATGATATGTTACCTTTAGCACAAAAGGAAAAGCCAGTCATACCTTCTTTGTGATAATTGAAAAAATGAGGTCAAAGTTAAACACAAGGCCATCATATTCAGGACTGTCTCGAACGGCCGGTAAAGTGACAAAGGGTCGACTGCAGGCCTCGTATGTGTAACTTCTCCCCTAAAGACACAGATGATGACAAGGATACTTACTTTCATACGTGACAAGATTTTACACACAAAACAAAAATATGGTCATGGAACATATTTCAAAATGCACAAAAATGCATTCTCTGAAGTCCTTCAGAGACTGTCTAATGTTGTCCTCTCAGCAGACAGCTTTGTTCTTATTTAAATACAAATTTCCAATTTTAATTTTTCCTACCATTTGTGCCTTCAAGTGTCATGTGTGTTCAATCATGGCTAGTTTCAGTCCATGTATCGTTCAAGATTTCATCCCCCCCCGTCTTACCGATTTCATATCATCATTTTCCTTTTCACAGCCTATGGAGCTTGGAGCCTCTACTGTAGCTGGTGGCCTTGTAGGAAGCCTGCATCAAGCATTCAGATATTCTTGCTGTGTTGGTGGTTTCTGTAGTAATCTGTTTTACATGATCAAGTTGCCAGCCCCCCATGCACAACCTTGTATTAGTTGCCTTGTGTGACACACTTGATGGAGCAGCACTCCTATTCTTTCTTTGCTTCATCAGAAACCTCCCCCGGGAACTACAAGGGGTTGCTTTCATATAACCACATCTATTTCTTTCATTCAACCACATATATTTCTCTCATATAACCACATCTATTTCTCTCATATAACCACATCTATTTCTCTCATATAACCACATCTATTTCTCTCATATAACCACATCTATTTCTCTCATATAACCACATCTATTTCTCTCATATAACCACATCTATTTCTCTCATTTAACCACATCTATTTCTCTCATATAACCACATCTATATCTCTCATATAACCACATCTATTTCTTTCATATAACCACATTTATTTCTCTCATTCAATCCCATCTATTTCTCTCATATAACCACATCTATTTCTATCATATAACCACATCTATTTCTCTCATATGTCCACATCTATTTCTCTCACATAACCACATCTATACTGTTCAAAAAAAGAAACGCATAGCTATCCGAGGGTGCGTTTTTATGAGTTTGTAAGTAAAATTTGGTGCTAGGGTATATAAAAACCAGCCTCAAATGTTCTTTACAGTGTCAAATGCACGTGTTGACCTGAATTGCGTTCGTTTTTGTAATTGTTACAACGCAGTGGTCAATAGTGTTTATGACGCAATTTTTGACCACAGCTCATGTTGCGCGCACGTGAAAGCAACAAAATTTGGGGTGAACACTATTCACTGACTACGCAACTGAAACCTTATAAAAGGATAACGCTACACAAAAAAAAAAAATTCAGTTCATTTTCAAGCAGACATTTATGGCGTCTCTATCGATAAATTTAAGGAACATTGCTATTGGCCGACTGCATGCAGGCGAAAGTCAAAGTCAGGTTGCCAGGCATCTAAACGTGCATCAGAGTACCATCAGTCGACGTTGGCACAGGTTCCAAGCCACTGGCTCAGTTGAAGACCGGCATCGCAGTGGACGACCCAGAGTGACAACAGCAGCGGAGGATCGCTTTATTCGGCTTCGTCACCTCAGAGACAGGTTTACAACAGCTTCCTCAACTGCCCAGTCATTGCCTGCAGGACGTCATGTGTCTGATCAAACTGTCCGGAATAGACTGCATGACGCTGGACTTTGGACACAACGACCTCACCGAGGACCTGTCCTTACGGGCCGCCATCGCCAAAATCGACTTCTTTGGGCCAACCAGCATCGTCCCTGGGCAGCTGACAATCAATGGAGACGTGTCTGGTTTAGTGACGAATCTTTCTTTTTGTTGCAGCGTCATGATAGATGGCGTAGGATCTACCATAGGCGAAATGAACGTTTTGCCCAAAATTGCGTTGATGAAGCTCCGCCGCACGGTGGTGGAGATGCAATGGTGTGGGGAATGATCAGTAACTACGGAAGGAGTCAATTGGTGCACATTGAAGGAGGCTTGAATGCGCAACGATACGTCAGTGAAATTCTTCGACCCCATGTCCTTCCACTTTTGGCTGCCCAAAGGTCTGTGTTTCAATAGGACAACGCCAGACCCCATTGTGCACGGTTGACCATGCAGTTCCTGACTGTCAACAACATTCTCACCCTTCCCTGGCCATCCCTGTCTCCAGACATGAGTCCGATTGAGCACCTGTAGGATGAGCTGCATAGATGTGTTTGTCGCCGAGACGTTGCTCCAGTCAATCGTCGTGATCTGTTCCAGGCACTCCAGGAAGAGTGGGCAGCCATCCCACAGACCCACATCAGACGTATGATCACATCCATTCCCAGGAGATGCCAGTCGCTGATCGATGCAAGAGGAGGCCACACACCATACTAACGGGAAAGCCCGTACGCCAAAAAACTCTCGTGACCCAGATGCAAAACAACAGTCAATTGATTGGTTGAACCCTAAGGTACTTTGTGTGCAATTTGAACAATTAACTCATTAAATTAAAAAAGTTATTGAATGTCAAAAGTATGGCTTTGTGTGGGCCTTCAGTAGCTATGCGTTTCTTTTTTTGAACAGTATATTTCTCTCATTCAACCACATCTATGCCTCTCATATAACCACATCTATTTCTCTCATACAACCCGATCTATTTCTCTCATTCAACCACATCTATTTCTCTCATATAACCACATCTATTTCTCTCATATAACCACATCTATTTCTCTCCTATAACCACATCTATTTCTCTCATATATCCACATCTATTTCTCTCACATAACCACATCTATTTCTCTCATATGACCACATCTATATTTCTCATATAACCACATCTATTTCTCTCATATAACATCTATTTCTCTCATTCAACCACATCTATTTCTCTCATATAACCACATCTATTTCTCTCATACAACCTGATCTAGTTCTCTCATTCAACCACATCTATGCCTCTCATATAACCACATATATTTCTCTCATACAACCTGATCTAGTTCTCTCATTCAACCACATCTATTTCTCTCATATAAACACATCTATTTCTCTCATTCAACCACATCTATTTCTCTCATATAACCACATCTATTTCTCTCATATAACCACATTTATTTATCTCATATAACCACATCTGTTTCTCTCATATAACTACATCTACTTCTCTCATATAACCACATCTATTTCTCTCATACAACCTGATCTAATTCTCTTATATAACCACATCTATTTCTCTTATACAACCTGATCTAGTTCTCTCATATAACCACATCTATGTCTCTCATATAACCACATCTATTTCTCTCATTTAACCACATCTATGTCTCTCATATAACCACATCTATTTCTCTCATTTAACCACATCTACAGTATTTCTCTCATACAACCACATCTGTGTCTTTCATAAAATTGGTGATCTATTTCAGGCTTTTATCACTGCCAAACAATTTCTCCTTCATAGAGGTTTGGTGAAGGCCATACTGTCAATCTGCTCCACTGATGGAGCCAATATTCTTGCAGGCTAGTTCTACTGGACACTTGTCTTCCCCGCATGGACATATGTCTGTCTGCCTGATTTTTGTAATTAGTTAAACAGATGGTATGTGAATCTGCAATGATTGATTCTCAATCTGAAAATTATAACTTAATATTTTCTTGGCAACAAAATTTCATGAATCATATTCCTCTAGGGAAATTTCTTGCCCTCAAACCATACCTCCTGCACTTGAAGGCATGTAATTAAATCTTAGTTAGGCAAAGTCTAAAGAGATGCTCAAACTTTTTTTTTCCTGTATCTCTATGTTACTGTTATTGTTGATCAGAACTGACATCATTGCATTCCAGGCAAACCCATAGGTGTTCAGTGTCCCTCAGCAAATGTCGAAGGGTATGAATGCTAATTGTTCCTGTTGCTATGCAAGATGTCTAAAGAGTATACTGGATGACATTACTGCTATATGGATAAATAAATATTCATTATGTACAATTTCTGTCTGCCCCATTTTTAATTTGTTAAACAGATGGTACATGAGTCTGTAATGATCAGTTCTCCATCTGATGCGTAGTTCCCGGGGGTCTCTGAGGAGATACAGAAAGAACCGGACCTCTGCATCTTCAGACATTTCACACAAGGCAACTAATTTGAGGCTGTGCACGAGGTTGACAATCCCATCACGTAAAACCAATTGCTGCAGAAACCACCACCACAAGAGCTACAGTGGTGGCTCCATAGGTAGCAAATAGGAAAATGATGATGTACAATTTCTGCCCATATGTCACTGAGGCCTAATAGGGAAGTCAAGAATGATAACACTGTAACTTATCAATGATAACACTGTAACTTATCAATGATAACACTGTAACTTATCAATGATAACTTACTTACTTAGTCGTTCCCCTTCTACCGTGAGGTGTAGAGGTTTGGAAGAGAGAGCGCCAGACTATTCTATCGGCTGTCTTCCTCCTGGCCTGGTTCCATTCTAGTCCTCGGTCCTTCAAAGATTGTATAATGTTGTCCTCCCAGCGGACTCTGGGTCGTCCTCGGGGTCTGGATCCTTGGCTCTTTGTTTCCCATGCTTGTCGTGGTAGCCGATCTTCTCCCATTCTGCAGACATGGCCAAACCATCTTAGTTGGGACTGTTCTACTTGGGTCTGTAGGGGGTGGCATTTTAGGCCTTGACGTATCGTCTGGTTGCGTACCATGTCTCTTCTTGTTACTTCAACCACCTTCCTCAGATACCTCATTTCTGAGGTTTGGATCTGGCTTTTATGGGTTGTAGTCATTGCCCATGACTCGCATCCATATGTCAAGACTGGGACATTGGTGGAGTGGTATACAGCCATCTTCGTTTTTCTTACCAACCTCTCTCTTGCTGAGGAATCCTCGATTTATGGCCTGAAAAAGTCTCCCAGCTGCTGCTTTTCGAGTGGCCAACTCTTCTTTGATGCCTCCCTTTCGGTCTATAATAGCTCCGAGGTATTTAAAGTGGTCGACCTGCTCCAGGACCTGTTCTCCCAGCTTAATCTGATGTCTTCTTTCTTCTCGTGATATCACCATGGATTTTGTTTTAGAGCTGCTTATGACCATCCCTCTCTTCTCCAGCTCTTCCTTCCAGACTTGCAGGTTGGATTGGAGATGTGCCTCTGATTTAGCAATCAGGGCAACATCATCAGCAAATGCCAGCTCTGAAATATAGACCTGTCTCATCTTCCAGTACCCCACTGAATACTTTCTTGTTCTCTCCTTACATGCCTTGATGACATCGTCCATAAGGAGTATGAAGAGGTAAGGTGATAGGATATCACCTTGTCTTACACCAGTGGTGGTCCTGAACTCTTCTGACTTATGGTTTGCTGTCCTCACATAATTTCTGCAAGACTTGTAGAAGCTCTGTATAGCATGAATCAGAGGTGCTGGAATATTCTTCCTTGCCAAACAGTCCCAAAGTTTGCTCCAAGGGACCCTGTCAAACGCCTTTTCCAGATCTATGAAACAAAGATGGATCTCACTCTTATACTCAAGGGTCTTTTCACTCAGCTGTCTGAGTGTGAAGATTAGGTCTTGAGTACTTCGGTTTGCTCGGAATCCGCACTGGACCTCATCCAACTGTGGCTCAGCTAGGCGTCGGAGTCTCTGCTCTAGGATTCTAGAGTAGATTTTTCCAGGGACACTGAGAAGGGATATGCCTCTATGGTTTCCACACTGTCGATTGTCACCCTTTTTGAAAATTGGTGTTATGATGGCGATCTCCCAATCCTTTGGTATGGTCTTGTTGCACCATGCTGCCTGTAGGACCCTTAAGAGTAACAGGTCGCCTGATGCTCCCATGTACTTAACCATTTCTGGTGTTATACCATCATGCCCTGCTGCTTTGCCCATCTTGATTTTCTCCAGTGCTGCCTTCAGTTCTTCCATCTTTATGTCATCTTCATCACCATTAGTTTCCTCTTCTGTGCTAGTGGTTATCATTTCTGATGTTTGACCTTGCTCACCATCAAGGAGTTCTGAGAAATATTCTTTCCATCTTTCCATTACTTCCTTCGGGGCAGTAAGCAATTTGCCTTGCTTGTCCTTTATAAATTTGAGAGGGCATTGTTTTTCCTTCCTCATGTTATTTAGGGTCTTATAGAACAATTTCTGGTTTTCTTGTGCATCTTTTTCTAGCTTTTCTCCAAATTCTTCCCAGGACTTCTGTTTTGCTGCTAGCACTTTGTTCTTTTACTTCTGTTCTGAGTGTCACATATTCTCTATATTTTTCCATTTGTCCTGTTGTGTTTTTAGCTCCTAAGTATTGTTTCCATGCCATTTTCTTCTCTCTTATTTTCTCTTTGACTTCCTCTGTCCTCCAAGGTGTCCTCTTTCTCTGGTTCCCAAGTCGGACTTCACCACATGCTTCTGCAGCAGCTGTCTTTATGATATCCTTGAATTTAATCCAGAGGGTTTCCAAGTCATCAGGTTGTTCTTCTGTGTTGCTCACCGCTGCAGCAATAAGCCCCTGATATCTGGTCTTAATTTCTGGCTCTCTCAGCTTGTAGGTCCTAATGCTCATTTCTCCTGCTCGTTTACTTGGTTTCTTGCGTGATGTTGAGCAGTTCCTAGGCTGAGCAACTCTTTCAGTTGTTCGTTTGATTGTTAGCAGGTAGTGATCACTTCCAATCTCTGGCCCCCTCCAGACTCTTGCATCTCGGACATATTTGAATGAGCTTCTCCGAACAATGGCATAGTCGATCACTGACTTCTCATTCTTTGTTGGTTCACATCTAGTGTATGCATGTATGCGCTTATGGGGGAACTTTGTGTTTGTAATGATCAGATTCTGCTCACTGCAGAATCTAAGGAGTCGCTTTCCACTGTCATTGAGAGTATCTTCTCCATATCTTCCGATAACTCCACCCCATCTAGCATGGTCATTTCCAACTCTGGCATTAAAATCTCCGAGCATGATAACTTCATCTAGGCAGTCATCCACTGTCCTTTGAAGCAGCTCAAAGAATTCCTCCTTGACCTCTGCTCTCTCTCATCCTCATTTGGCCCATACACTATGACCAGGTTGACTATGGTTTCTCCTTCTTTTAGTTTCACAACCATAATGCGCTCTGAGACAAAGTTCCACCCCTTGATACTATCTTTTTGATTTTGGGCCACAATGCAACCCACACCCCCTTTAGCTCTTTCGGATATGGGTACACCACTGTAGAGCAGCGTGTTGCCATTGAGATCCATGACTCCTTGTCCTTTTTTCTTTGTTTCCGTTATAGCCAGGATTTCTAGTTTTGCTTTCCTCATCTCTTCCACCAGCTCCTCTTCCTTCCCATTTATACTTCTTGTGTTCCATGTTCCATAAGTCGTAGTCCGTAGTCCGTTCCAGTTCGTCGCCTTTAGAATCAGTCCGGTTTTCTCTCTTGTGTTACTCATAATCGTGGTTTAAAGCAAACAGGTGATTGGCCTGTTGTGCCTTTGCATGGTGGAGGGGCTGCCTCCTTACGGCCTCCATGCAGGCCGCCCTCCTCCTTTTTCATCCGGGCTTGGGACCGGCATAGGCGGAGTTATCAATGATAACATTGTAACTTATCAATGATAACACTGTAACTTATCAATGATGTTGTAAAAGGTGACCAAGGAAGGTTGGGCATGGGGGGTCAGCTACCCCCTCCTGCAGAAACTTCAAACCAAAAAAAAAAAAAAAAAAAACTCCAACTGATGTGAACTAGTCATCAAAGCAACTCTTTCTTACTTACCACTTAAATGTTACTTACTTAGCCGTTCCTCTTCTACCATGAGATGTAGAAGTTTGGAAGAGAGAGTCCATACTATCCTATCAGTTGTCTTCATCCTGGCTTGGTTTCATTCTAGTCTTCGGTCCTTCAGAGACTATCTAATGTTCTGGGTCCTACTGGAGGTCTGGATCCTTGGCTCTTAGCCTCCTATACCTGCTTCCATTCTGCAGACATGGCCAAACCATCTTGGTTGGGACTGTTAGCAAGTAACTCAAATAAATTAAATTCAACCATTCAGGATAGAAGATCTCCATCAAGGACATTTATGATGCTGTCCTGACAAAGCCGACAGGTATCTGGGCTTGTTACTCACATTTTTTTCATCTAGGAATGAAATGGATAAAGAAGACATGGAAACATCTTGAATGAACAGCACAGGTCACGTTTAGTTTTAAGGACTATCTTCATTGCACACGGACCTTATGTCCTACTCTTTAAGATTTCCAACTGCAGTGGGATTTTTAACGTGCGAAACTTGCAAACGAAACCTCCTATTTTCTTGCCCTTATCCAAGAAGGCTAAACATCCAATCTCACTATCCAGGAGACCAGTGACATCATTAAGATCACTGGTGCTGAAAAAAAAATTTCCATAAATTATATCCCTCTGCTGGGAATCGAACATGATACCTCTAGAATTTGGGGCAGATGCCATACCTCTTAGCCACTCCGACCCCAAACAGACAGGATGACTAGACATAAATTTGTTGAAGGCCTATGTTCCTTGGAGAGGTGAAGGGTAATGATGATGTACAATTTGTGATTACTAAGTATTTCTATTACTGCTACTTTGACTATCAGTTACTTACTGTGTGCATGATCAGAATGTTCGCTCCTTGCAAAACATCAGCATTTATTGTCTAGAGAAATGTCAAGAAACAAACAGGTAAGCAGAAGTCCAATCAATTATAAATCAACCAACTAGCAAACATAGGAAATAAAAACAGAACAGCTCAAGCTAAACTTATACTAAGCTCAAAATAACAGCCTTTCTGTCATTTAACCTATATATCTTCATCTTCAAGTACCGTGCCTGGTGGCCGTAGATGATCTTATCTCTCCACAACTTCCTATCTCCAGGGCTGTTTATCAATTCTGTTGTTGACTTCTTTCCATGCCATGATGTCAAAATGTCTAGTATATTCTCTCTTTGACATGCTCTATCTCTTTATACTTCAATCTTTCCTGCTGTCACTATATATACCAGCTTTTTTCTTATAATAACACGACCGCATGACATGGATTGCTTTCCTCTAATGTCAGTCTTTTGTGCATTGGTTTATTTCAGGACATCCTCATGACTCTTTTTATTTGGCTGTACATGGTATTTTTAAAATCCTTCAGTAAAACCACATTTCTGTGGCCTGCATGGCTTTTCCTGTTTGTTTACTAATTATCCATGACTCACTTCCATATGTCAGGACTGGCTCTATATAAAACTCTTCTTTCTTACTTCCACTGGCTGACAAAGATTGTGTTGTATAATATTTTTTGTTTTAGGGAATGCTGCTGTTGCGTGGACAGATGAACTCTTCACCATAAATGAATATATGTTGCAATTAATTGTGAAACTGTTATTCTGCCTCAGGAAACACAAAATCAGAAATGTGAAAATGTTCATTTTAACAAGAAAGAAACATCTGCTGGTTATTTGATTTTGAGCAATCTCTCAATAAAAATTCCAACATACACTATCATAAAATTTTCATTTACCTTATCCCAACTAACATAATTACCGTTGTATGTTACGTCGGTCGGTCTCACTCAAAATAGTAACTCGCGCCAGAAAAAAAGTGTGCAATGCATGGTGTGCATCTTGCGCGTCGTGGGTGTTATATAAAACAAATTCTTTGGTTTTTTTTTTTTTATTCTTTCACGAAATTAGTAGCGCTCAGCAAAGAAAAAGTGCGTAAAAATTGGTGTGCATGAGCCCTCACCCGATGTACAAATCATGAAAACTTGAAAATATTTGTTAAAACCACTTATTATCAGGGAACACTCTTTGAAAACAATCCACCACTTTCACACGAAATGTTGTCATCAAAGAACTTCTAAACTGAATCTAAAATAACATAATTCTCAACGAGTGTACGTTGGTCACAGCTGAGGAATACAACCGTGTTGAAAAATTTTATTGTTTCCATTATATATACTCTCCCGAAAATAGTTACAATCAACAAAGAAAAGCGTTCAAATGACAGTGTTCATGAACAGATTGATTACACTGTATAATGGAAAGAAACTAAAAACACTCTAAGAATGTACTTCTATCTGCTCATCCGTGAACGGAAACAGCACACTATAATTAAAAACCCGTCAAGTTTGACGGATTATTGCTAGTATACAATAACTGCTAAGAGGGATAATGACATAAGCAAGTGGCAACAGAACATACTATGTAAACTTATAGCATACATGCCAACTAGTACGGGTTACCTGTAATCTGTACAGGTTTTTCTTGTTTTCAGATTTGTACAGTCGTACATACTTTCTGTGCATGTTTTTGCCTAATTATTAACTGTTTACAATTTGATTCGGCCCAAAACCCCAGTGCACAGAGTCTACTGTCCAAAATTTACAGTGCGAACACTGTTTAGCGAGACCTGAGTATTTCTGGTACACTTGAAGCTTCTGTTTTTTCTGCAATTCTTTTCTAAATTGATCGATATTTTGATTTTTTTTTTTTAAGTCATGGCTTTCCGGGTGGTGGAATCTTTGCTTTGGGAGCTGAGAGATGACTTGTATTTGGTAAGGAAGATGAAGATGCGGTTGAATCAGATTTGGGTATTGCTTATAATAGTAGCCCCTTCAGTCATAACTGACTATGGGAATGCGCCCCTGAGGTGACAGCCCTCAGCTGCTTATTTTCCTGGTGCTCCTTTTGACGTTTTCTCCCCTCCTCTGCTTGTTGTGTGAGCCTCTCTTTGCCCAAACTGAGGTGGCGCAGTAAATAGCATCGCCACTTAGTGCGATCGGCAGCTTCATCTTCCCATGTTGCTGGATCCATGTCCAGTGCCCTCATATCTCTCTTGCACACATTTTTGAACCTCAGCTGTAGTCGCCCAACTGTTCTCTTGCCATCTGCTAATTGTCCATAGAAGATATCTTTTGGGATGCGACCATCTTCCATGCGGCGAACATGGCCAAGCCAGCGAAGTCTGCGCTGTCTAAGCAGTGTATACATACTTTGAAGGCCAGCACGTGACAACACCTTGACATTTGTCACTTTATCTTTCCACGAAATGTCGAGGATGCGGCGTAGACACCGTAAATGGAAGGTATTGAGCCTTCTTTCTTGCTTAGCATAGGTCGTCCAGGTCTCGCTGCCATATAGGAGTGTGCTGGTGACGCAGGCATTATATACTGCAGCTTTGGTCTTCATTGTGAGTTTGGAGTTTCCCCAAACACGCGATATGAGGCGGGCAAAGGTAGCTGCAGCATTGCCAATGCGGCTGTCGATTTCTGTATCCAGTGAGAGTTTGTCATTGATGGTAGACCCTAGGTATGTGAAGTGGTGCACCACTGCCAATTCATAGTTATCGATAGTGATAACTGGTGCAGCACCCGCATCCTGACTCAGCACATTCGTTTTCTTTAGACTTATTGTGAGGCCAAAGTCCTTGCATGCTTTAGTGAAGCAATTCATCAAGTTCTGAAGCTCCTCATTATTGCTTACGGGCCTGATTTAGACTCCAGCAATGACGAAAGTGAATCTAGGGAAAGACTTAGGCCTAATAATATTGATTACAGATCAAATGTAGGAGGTAGTCAATATTGCATACAAATTGTGTTAAAATTTGTGACTTTTTATGAAACCCGCAACCTAAACACACTCTAGATCTAGTTTATCTGGTCACAGACTTGAGACATGATGGGTTCACAGCAAAAGTCATAGTGGTGATTATTAAAGGGCCTAAACACTTGACCAACAGGGGGAACCCTTATGATGATCTCCTGTTGTAATACTCTATAATGAGTTTCCTATTATATCCAACATGAAGAAATGTACCAAATGTACAAACAAGGAAAACACAGTAAACAATAACTTATGCAAAAGCCAGTGTGAATAAAGTGCTCTTTTGATTTCTCAAAGAACAAAATGGTCACATGGTTGTTTTTCCTGTGTATGGTTCTTTTTTAATATTTTTTGTAGGCTACAGGTTTTTTTAAATTTTTGTAGAGGTTTTCCGGATTTTTGTACAGGGTTTTCCGATTTTTTGTACAGGTTTTTCATCTCCAGGGGTGGTATGTTTGCTATAGACACTTTATATTCTATTTATAACCCATCAGAGGATGAACAGAATATTTTTCTTCATTACACACAATTTAAAAAAAAACACACCTCTCTACATAAACCTAAAACTGCTTCATAATATTTAGCAAATCCTCAACATTAACTCCAAAATTTAATTTATATGTATCAGAATTAACATGAGACTGCCAATTAGCCTTACCAACATAAGCCTGACACTATTACATAATTCTAGCAAACATTCAAAACTGTTATTTAAAATCAGCAAGCTCTCACCGTAAATCCTCTGCGAGCACTCATATATTCCACCACTGTAAGGAGAGCATTGAGGGTCGCTCCACCACTGCCAACATTTGACTTGGGGTCTTCCACCACCAGATGAATCAGATCTTTACCCAAGTAGCCCTTCGTGTAATAGATGTCCAGTTCTAAAACAAATAAATCAGTGAGTACAGTTACATGCAACAGATTATACAGAATAATAACTATGCCACAGATTACACAGCATAGTAACTGACAATAAACATCCTTAGAGATAAAACGTCATCTGGTTGCTATGACATGTCAAGACAAATTTTGAATCATCATTTTCATTTTTAGCTCCTAATAGAGCAAGGGGCCATCGCTGCAGCTTGTCCCCTTGCAAGAAGCCTGCATCAAGCATTCATGCTCCTACAGCGGTGATTTCTGTAGCAATGTGTTTCACATGATGAGGCTGCCAGCTCCATGCACAACCTCATTACAGTTGGCTTGTGCGACATGCATGATGGAGCAGTAGTTCTATTCTTTCTTTCTCTCATCCAGGAAATAAGAATGCATGAAGTTTATTTCTACAACCATACTGTAAGACTGAATGGCGCAGCCACAGAAGATTAGGCAAAGATTAAAATGAGAATTCAACAAGAAAGTATGGTGATATTTCATTCATCCCAGTTCTGAAGTTTTCAAACACCCAAATTCATTCATTCATTCATTACTTGCAGAGCTCTCTGTAGAGCACAGATCTACAACTTATACATGCCATGCCTTCCTGTCCTGTGCCACCCAGTTAAGGTCTTCACATGTCTTCTTTATATCCCTCATGTCTTTATCTAATTCCCTTCTTTATGTTTTTGTTTTTGCTCTCCTTCTATTTCTCTTATGCTGGGGATTTCAGAATAAAGAATATAAAAAGACTTTCTGAGAAACAAAGAGATCAGACACATCACTAGATAAGTACTACTGAAGGAGTATATAAAGAAAAAAAAAAAGGAGATCAGACACATCACTGGATAGTATCAGACAAAGAGTATATAGAGAAACAAAGAGATCAGACACATCACTAGATAAGTACCACTGAAGGAGCATATGGAGAAACAAAGAGACCAGACACATCACTAGATAAGTACGAGTGAAGGAGTATATAGAGAAACAAAGAGATCAGATCTACCATTCGTTGCCTACCAGTGAAGGAGTACATAGAGACAAATTGAGGTAAGAGATATCACTAGATAAGGACCAGTGAAGACTTATAAAGAGAAACAGAGAGATCAGACACATCATCAGACACATCACTGGATCTGGACAAGTGACAGAGTATTCAGAATGACAATTAGTAAACTGGTTTGGACACTTTGTGAGAATGAATTTCAATGTATCAGCAGCTCAGGATTATAACTGCGAATGGACGGTACTAGAAATACGGGATGGCACAGGGTAAGAAGGACTGAGGGTAAAACAGATTGTGTTTGAATGAAGAGCCTTAATAACTAGGAAAGCTGAAGAAGATATTAAACATGTTTGGCGTCTGAGATAGTGATACAATCTGGAACAAGGTTTGAAAGCATTTTAGTTACATTTAGAAACAGAAGAGAGACGAAATACCAACAGAATGGAAGGAAGGTTATCTGGTCAAGTTGCCTGACAAGGGAAATTTACAAGAGTGCACAAATTTTACAGGAATAATGTTACTATCAGTGCCAGGAAAAATATTAAACAGAATCATCCTTGAGAGATTAAGAGTCCACAGACAAACAAATGAGAGATGAACAAGCAGGTTTTCGTCAAAACAGATCATATACAGACCAGATAGCCACATTGAGAATAATAGTTTAACAAAGTCTGGAATGGAATTCCCCGCTATACGTTGGAATTGTGGACTATGAAAAGGCATCTGACAGTGTAGATTGAGAATCACTTTAGAAACTGATAAGGCATTATGGAGATCCCATGAAGATCATTAACTTAACAAAGAGAACTTATGAAGACATGACAGGCAGAGTTCTTCATAAAGGACAACTTACAGAACCATTTGGGATGAGAAAGGAGGTGAAGTGCAAAAGAGATGCCTCTTGTCTCCATTTCTTTTCTTACTAGCAATAGATTGGGTTATGAAAACACTGATATCACATAACAGAAATGGGATCCAATGGAATCTGACTAAACAGCTTGATGATCTAGACTTTGCTGATGACTTGGCTTTTCTGTCCCATAACCATAATCTGATGCTAGACAAAATGAATACTCGATAAGAGGTCACAACAAGTGGGTCTGAAAATACACAGGGAAAAGACAAAGATAATGAGAATAAATGCAAGAAATAATAACAAGTAAAACTTGAGGAAACACCATTACAAGGTGAAGAATCTTAAATGTATCTTGGCAGCACTACAGACAAAGTTGAAGGGACAGACAATGATATCAAAATAAGAATACAAAAAGCAAGAGGATCTGTCACTGCATTGGGAAACACATGGACATCAAGAGAAATCAAGTACAACACAAAAATTAGAAGTTTCAACTCAAATGTCAAGTCAGTCTTATTGTATGGCTCTGAAATATGGAGAACAAAAAAAAAGTTACAGACATTCATAAATGGGTGCTTGCGTAGAATAGTTGAAGTGGGTATGACAAAGTCACCAATGTGAAACTGATGACAAAAACCAGACAAGTGCCAATGGAACAAGAGATGAGAAGAAGACACTGGCGATGGATAGGACACACATTGAGGAAACCAGCTGATAGCATTACAAGGCAGTCCTTGTTCTGGAATCCCCAGGAAAAGAGGGCAAGAGGTAGACCAAATAACACATGGAGAGCAGAACTGGAGACAGAAGTGAAAGTGATGAGGATAATGTGGAAAGAATTTGAGCTGATGGCACATGACAGGAGGACTAAATAAATGTAGTCAACACTGAATATCAATCTGAAGGAGACAGAAATCCTGATACTGAATATAAGAAATTAAAATAAGGAACCAAAAACTAGAACAGAGAAACCCACTTCCATATCTAGGATGCACTGTAACATCAGATGGCGGAACAGCAAAGACATCAATAACAGAATGATTAAAGCCAGATCAGCTTTTGCCAATCTAAACAACATCTGGAAATATTCTCAATCCAGCACAAACACCAAATCAAGATTAACTCTTACTATACGGGAGCTAAAACCGCGTTTTTACGCGCTAGTTTAGCTATCGTTACCGTCGCGCGCCACTTGAACTGGCGAGCCGTAAAATTGGTACTAAACCCGCGCCACTTCACGGGGCTTGCCGGATACTAAGAGTTAAACGAGAGTTTTGCACTTTCTGCATTTCTGTATAGTGCTGAATGCTGTAGAATAACAAACAGAAATGTCCACAGAAGGAGGAGGAGGAGAAGAAGAACTAGCACGTAAATATCAGTCAGGTATAGTTTTATGGAGTTCTTTTTTGTCTGGGCTGCAAAGTCATGGACTTCAACCCACAAAAGCCAGCTCCAAATTTCAGAAATAAGGTATCTGAGGAAGGTGACCCAGGTAACAAGGGACAAGGTCCACAACTAATGATACATTATGGCCTCGAAACCCAGTCCCTGCAGACCTGAGTGGAACAGTCCAAGCTGAGATGGTCTGGCCATGTCTGCAGAATGGTAGAAGACCAGATACCACAACAAATATGGGAAACTAAAAGCTAGGGATCCAGACCTCCAGGATGACCCTGATTTTGCAGAACAACAACCCTGAGATTGCCAGAATGACATCAGACAATCTGACTGGACCAGAACCAGCCAAAAGGAAGACAGCTGATAGGATATCATGGCACTCTGGCTAACCTGTACACCCCAAGGTAGAAGAGTAACGACTAAGTAAGCAGGTAAATTTTGGTTGTGTCATAAAAGAGCTTGAAAGAATATTATGTTTCATTGATAAAGGCTTTAAAAAATAAATGGGCTGACTCCCCTACCATGTTGCAAAGTCTGTGTCCACTCTTTACTAGAACATGTCAACACAACAGCATCCCAATTCACTGGTTCGTAATCATCATCCAGTTTGCCCATTTTCTCAAGAAAGGTAAAAAAATCAGCCTGTGTGCAAATAATAAAAATTCAAGTAAGTTTAGTTTGTCACAATTTTCTATATGGCTTCTACAGATTAACACACATATATGCATTACATGTAAGTGCTGAAACACAGTGAGTGCCATATACAATGTATCCTGTTAAATAAGTCAAATGGATATAGAACGAAAACACAATTTGAATTATATCCCTTTAATAAATATAATTGATTATCCCACTTTGAATGACAGGATTACACCCTTTTTTTCAAAATAGTTTAATTAACTAACTTTACTAAACTATATTAAAATAAACAAAATCTACAATAAATCTTACTGTAAGAACGTAAACTTCATAACAGTCAGTAAATTTTAAAGAACATAAAAAGTTGTCAAGTTTTTCTTTATATGTTTATCTAAATTAATTTAATTATTATAAGATTTAAAGCTGATAGAATGGTCTGGCGCTCTCTCTTCCAAACCTCTACACCTCACGGTAGAAGGGGAACGACTAAGTAAGTAAGTAAGTATAAGATTTAAAAGCTATTCTGGTATCTTACATCAGTGCAGGACGTTTTGCAATTTTCTTTGTATGATATGTCTTGATTGACCACTTATCTGTATTAATGTGTTCACACCTTAGTGAACATGAAACTTTATTTGACAGTGTAACTGCCTGACATAAATTTTTATCTAAATAAGAATGAAACCGTAGTGCAAGTCGGGTTTAGTGTGAATCGTTTTAGGGAGGTTTAACCAGTGTTGCCACAGCTGGGTATTTTTTTACTAGATTTGGGTTTTTTGGTTTCCGTCTGGGTATTTTTTTTCTCAAAATCTGCATTAATCTGGGTATATCTGACAACTGACATTTACAATGTATGTATATTATGTGCACTGAGCATTATATTTATATTATAATTAAATGTAAACAAGTATGTGCTATATATTTTTTTAATTCCGCTTAAATTTAATTCTTGTTTTTAACCACATCAATGACGTTGTTTTTTGACTCGTTTACATCAACTATCTATTTCCTGTTATTCTGTTAATGGCTGTCACCTACAATACTCAGCCATTTTTGCAATGTGTATTAAAGTGCAGCTTTCCCTTGTTCATAAAGAGTGCAAACATTCCAGGTGCCAATCCTGGAGATTTTCCTAGACGAAATAAGGTCAGTCAGCAACCCAGCCTCCTTTCGGCTTTCTCTAAGTTGCTTCATGTGCTTCCTTTTTAGAATACCTTCTGTCTTGGATGGCTGAGTTGATTTATATTCTATTGTGCTTGTTGAAGTTTTTGTGGAAAAGTTTTTTACGGGAGGGGGTCACTTTTTACAACATGCCTGGTAGGGTACAGTGTTACTTTTCTTTGCTCCCCTTTTGGGACCACATAACACAGTCTGATGAAATCAAAGAAATGTATGGAGATTAAAAGAAGTCACGCTCAACACAAAAATCTGAATCAATTCTAATGTCTTGTTAGTCCTGCTGTATGGCTCTAAACATGGCGAACAACAAAAATGACAACCAAAAAGGGTCACTTTCACAAATGAGTAAAAAATAAAGGTAGTCTCATAGCATACACTGCCGTAGGGGGAGTGAAGTATTACAGACTTCAAAATATTAGATCAAGCTTCAAGAGGTAAAGTAGCACCTTCTCCTCCTCACTGCCTTTGCCACTCCTGACCCAAGAGTAGAGTCAGGTATCTATTTACAGCTGATAGACTGCAGCATGACACCATCGTGTTTCTAACCCACTACTTTTGCTGCAAGAGGCCTGCACTCTAACCACGGAAGCTCTCAAAAATGGGCACTTGCCTAAATAGAAGCATTGTAGCTGAATGACAAGACCACTAATGTGGAACTGATGACATGAACCAGACAAGTGCCAGAAGAACCAGACATGAGAAGAAGACACTGGAGATGGATAGGACACAATACTGAACAAACCTGCTGATAAATTTACCAGGCAGTCCTTGTTCTGGAATCCCCAGGGTAAGAATGTCAGAGGAAGACCAGGGAATACATGGAGAAGAGAACTGGAGACATATGAAGGGGATCTGACTTTTAACAGGTGAAAATCAATTAAATATCTGTTAAAACCAGTTATATAACTGGAACCACCAGGGCTTTACACCCCTCCACCTTAATATTATTCTTGTTCAGAGTTTGTGCTTGATTTTGTTCAGTTTTTTGTTTTTTTAAAACATACAAGCATAATTGGTAATTTTGATTTTCCCTATTTACAATAATTTGACAAATGTGATGCTACTTTCTCATATCGACAGTTGTTCATATTATTTGGAATTGAAAACAATATATATCCGAATTATAACCCATCTGAGGTTGAACGGAATATTTTTCTTCATTAATTTAAAAAAATAAATAAAAAAACATGAATGAGATGAAGACGATATGGAAGAGCTGATAGCACAAGACAGGAAGACTTGCCATAAAGCATATACTTGTTAGGGATTTGAAAGATGATGATGACTAGGTAACTAATTTACATTTGATTATGTTTACTGCTTGTCAGTAGTACCAAAAATAGGGGGTAAGAGATCTGTGACGTCATATTAGGAGGTTTTGGTTTTTTTGACGAAATGTGACATGGGGGAGTTAAAAATAGCAAAAATTGTGTGACGTCATATGTGAACGACCCTTTTACTCTATTTAGATTAACTGGAAAGGCGAAATGATACCATGATTAGGTATCGGCAATCAAAATTATTATCTCAAATTAGTGACATTATATCCTACTTGTAACCCATGAGAGACTGAACGGGGTATTTTTATACATGAATTAAAAAAAAAAAAATTATGCATAATACTGGCAGGGTAAAATTGTTTCATGTGTGATCTATTATTTTCTTACTTTTAATCTATTTAAATTCTTCTTAATTTTAATATTTTATTTATTACAATATCTCGTTTTATTTTTGTTTTCAATTTTATTCACTAACAATTAGGTGCTGATTTCTGCTACTGTACCTATACACTGAATCAATATATTTGAAAATATATATAAACTACACCTGTTCCGACTGCTTCCTGAAAAAAAGGTTAAGGTTACATGCCCATCGAGGCATATTGGGAATATGGTGTTAGGCTAGGGTTCCCATAATGTTTTGTTTAAAAACCGGGACATTTCCAAATTTTTACCTAAAAAATCCGAGACATTTTGTAAAATCCGTTATCCAAAGATTTTTTTTTTAGGAAGGAACCTTAAAAAGCGGGACATTTGGAATAAATTTGGGACACCGGGACATTTTATCAAAAACGGGACTGTCCTGGGAAAAACGGGACGAATGGGAACCTTATGTTAGGCCCATATTTTCTTGACGATCAGCATACTAGGTGTGATCAGCATCACGTCGGCTGCCTTTAACCTTTCTAGAGTTGCTTTGGTACCCAGTTCATGAGGTTGGGTCTACCCCGGAGCTGTTTGCGGTCTAAAAAATCCTTCCTGAGAAGACAACAAAATAAAATGGCATCAGTCCTGTCATTGGAGTGGAATATTGACGCAGCGTATCGGGCTGGCAAACCACTACCAGAGCTCACGAGCCATCTCACTCAGGCCTTCTGCACAGAGGCCCACTGCAGGGGTGGTATGTCCCTAGCTATTTATTATAAAAAGAATATAGACGGACTATATTCAAGCAATATACTTTAGAACAAAAATAAATCACAACAATTACCTAGGACTGCCCCCCTTATGCACGATTTGTTTTTAATCAATGGAAATGAAAACAAAACAACGACCCGCCCATCTATATTGTGCTTCAGCCACTCGGTCAAGAGTCAAACGTCTCCAAGAATGTAAACAAAAATTATCTAAATCGATTTCAGCATCGTTTTTTCATATTCGATACTTGCACACTACGATACATGTCCATGAAACTCTTCTAAGGGCAGGAAGGGAAATAACTCCAAGGGAATATTCATAGCAGAAGTCAGCTTAACACGTTTGTGCACTTACAAGTCATGGATTCAGTTAGTGTTAGTTTTCTCAGTTTTACTTTTACTGTCTGTTATTTTGGCCAGAAGCTTGGCAGTGGATATGGATTAGCATTAGGCCTAGCTGTTATTGTTTTGAGATTTATAGCAATTTATTATTTCTAAAAAAAGAGCAGAATGTTGGAAACGGGGTTATTTATACCAGTTCAGCATTAATATTTAGTCTTGTGCTTGGAATGCAGAGAGAAAAAAATTCTAGGTAATGCTCACCATACCGTAATTCTGTTTTGAGTTTTTTATAAAATAGTAGGCCTAATGTGCGAAAACGATTGAGACTACATTTAAACAAAACAAAAAACCAGCTTATTGCTTATAACTGCATTTCCGTATCCTTATTTCAGGGTTTACCAACTTGGGGTACTTAATCTTCAGATGTGTGTCCCCCTCGATTGCCATTCTTCTATAAGTACCAGATGCATGTACATTATATAGTTTTTATCCTCGAAACAGTAGACATAAAGCTTTGCTTAGAAACAGTACCTTTATGCATGATACATTCATTAGTACATTCAGTATTGTCATTGTCAGTAATTCTTATCATGTGAAATAAAATCCAGAGTATTATTCTACAACATTTTACCAGGTTATTCAACTGTTTGTGGTTTTCTTGTTTTCTTTCTGCATTATATTTCTTTAGTGATGTTTGTTATTCACAAGTTCTCACCCAGTCATGAAACACTTCATTCACTTCATTTTGGTGATAAGAGAGGTGCTAACATTACACTGGCAGCTTACCTACATCATTTTATTTAGCAGTGAGGCTTCATTTGGCGATGAGCCTTGTGCTTTTTGTTACTAAAGCAGTTACCCATACTATATTATTTGACGCTGAAGCATGTTACTACGTTATATAAGAAGTTGTGGAATCTACAACCATGCAGTAAACTCAGGGGTGTTCACACAGTGACTCAGATCTTGATGATAGGTTTACAACAGATTTACAAGTAACAGGAACATTTTCAATAACAAATAGACAAGCAGCAAGGACTGTTAAATCTGTGAACATGTTTGATCATGCACAAAATCAGTTACTTCTGCAGCATCAGCACGTAGACCAGTCCCTCAGCGCCGTATTTCATTCAGTTCTAGAATCTGACGCTTAGAGAGATCAATGGGAGCTTTACTTCAAACGTATAGCACGTCACTTTGATGCCCATGATATTGCATATGAAAATCTCATATGTAGTCATTTTCTTTCACTGAGTGCACATCACTATACAAGTTGTTACAGAAGCTGGCATTTTCAGACTCTTACATCAAAACTTTGTGCATTTTTAAGCAGTCGTCTCATTTGACTGTTGTTGGCTTTGTTTATTAACTGATTCCGTACGTAATTATTTTCAGCTCTGGACGGAATTATTTTTAAGCCCCAAAAATTTACACATACATAATTTACGTTTACTGACAATGTGTGTCTAATCATGAGTTAAGTATAACATATTATATATCAAATTAAAGTACATTGGATGAACAATATAAATCCATATGCCTTTCTAGCTAATTTTATGTTACGTTTATGTTATAACAGATAACATGTACACGGAAAAAAGATAACTTGAAATTTTGAACAAAAATTTTCGACTTACGTAAGGCTTGTACATAAATTGTTATCACAATACAGTTTCACTGCTCTCTTTGTGCAGGTAATCCATTTAGAAACACAGAAAAAGTAAGAAAGTTATGGTTGATCACACAGTTTGTTCACTGTTCACATATTAGTAACATATCCTGTGTTTTTCGGCCATTATGGCGATACGACAAAACACGATTAAAGATGAAGATAAATGTGAAAAAATTCCTTCAAACGCAAATAAAAGACGTTGAAGCTTGTTGAAATTTGCCCAGTTTTGTGTTTACTTCCGTTCGAGATAAATTCCGGGCAGTATAAAATATCAGAATAGAAAGAAACAATGAAATAAATCAGCGTCTTTTAAAAGATCTTACGTCTACAGCGTTCGGCCTTTGCATCTATTATTAGATCTTGCGTACGGAATCAGTTAAATAAAATCTGAAGAGTTATTATACAGAAATGTATTTCTTTTTTAAAGAAAAATATCCGTTAACCTCTGATGTGTTATAATTAGGAAATGTAATGTCTCTTAATTCCAGATATGTTCATAGTGTACACCTGATAGTGGTTTCATTTCTTCTTCCTGTACTGTGTGGATGTGCGTGCATGTGTTTTTTCTGAAGTCCTCAAATATTTGTCATGGTGTTTAAAAAAATGGGGGTAGGAGGGTGTTTGGGATGATACCTAAATCACTGTTTATTTGTCATTATCAGTATGTAGGCACTCTTCCGAATACCGGTCCCAAATTAAACAATACGGTTTGTGTTAGAAAATATCCCTTACAGGGCCTCATTTGGTAATGCCGGTTCAGGGGCGACATGAAATGGGGAAAAAAAAATCTAAAAATGCCGGTTCAGGGGCGACCTAAAAAGTTCTGTGCTCCATAAGGTGATCAGCTGTAGTGATGGTTCTAAGCTCTATAAGGAATGAAATCGAAGATGAAAATGATGATTCTGCAGATTGCGCCACAGTTCCTGGTTCACGAGAGAAGTTCTTACTTATTTAGGCATTCCCCTTCTACCGTGAGGTGTAGATGTTTGGGAGAGAGAGCGCCAGACGATCCTATCGGCTTAGTCCGTAGTCCGTTCCAGTTTGTCGCCTTTAGAATCAGTCCGGTTTTCTCTCTTGTAGTTCTCGTAATCAAAAGTTTAAAGCTACCAGGTGATTCGCCTGTTGTGCCTTTGCAAGGTGGAGGGGCTGCCTCCTTACGGCCTCCATGCAGGCCGCCCTCCTAGGCGGAGTTCGGCAGCAAAATTGTATCAGTTTTATATTCGTCAACATCACCACTATGTACTCCGCTTACTAGGATAAATGTTCTTTTCATTGCACAACCTCCCTCCCCCCTTCTGTTCCCCAGAAGTGTTAGAGACTTCACTGTACTAGGTCCAGCATCGAGAGGTGGAGGTGACCAGTTCCCTTCCTCACTGCCTTTTCCTTCCCTAACTCAAGTGCAAAGTCAGGTACTCATTTACAGCTGGGTAGACTGAAGTGTGTAAATACCGTGAATCGAACCTCACACCTTTGCCATG
This sequence comes from Oreohelix idahoensis, assembly GCA_024509875.1. Lineage (NCBI taxonomy): Eukaryota > Metazoa > Mollusca > Gastropoda > Stylommatophora > Oreohelicidae > Oreohelix > Oreohelix idahoensis. The sequence continues at coordinate 108,322 of JAMPIV010019921.1, read as the reverse complement.
AGAAACCAGTGCTCTATCCTCATCATACCCCAATTAATCATTATATAATCTACAACGTCTTATCAAGTTGTGCAGGTGTTTTTGCAGTGTTTCTGTTTTCTGCTTTACAAGGGGATTGACATAAGTCTTGGAACTGACCATGAAGGACATGTCACAGAGAGCTGAAATTTTGTATAGCGTTTATTCCTTTTCAATATAGCCACCATCTGAATTGACACACTTCTGCCATCTCCGCTTGACCTTGAAAAGACCTTGGGAGTAGAACACCCTATTTTTCAAACTAAACCAGTCATCACATGCCAGTATAACCTCTTCATCGCTGTCAAAATGATTTCCTTTTAGCTATTTTTTAAGATTTGGGAATAGAAAAAAGTCTGATGGAGCCAAATCTGGAGAATATGGTGGGTGTGGAAGAATTTCAATATTCAAATCATTGGCTGCTAGCTGCACAAGCCATGCGTTGTGAGAGGGCGCGTTGTCTTGAAGCAAAGGAAGATTTTGAGTGCGCGTTATCCCTCGTTTCCTGGTCACAACCTTTCTTAGTTTGGTGAGAAGATCTGCATAGTGCTGTCCATTAACTGTGTTGCCACGAGGCAGATAATCTTTCAAAAGGACACCTTTGCCGTCCCAAAAAACAGTCAGCATCACTTTTCCTGCAGATTTCTGCGCTCTCGGCTTGACAGGTGTTGGGAAGCCCGGGGTTTTCCATTGCATGCTGGCAATTTTGGATTTGGGGTCATAATGGTGTACCCAAGTCTCATCTACTGTCACCATGGTCTGCAAAAAATGTTTTGACTGACACTTTTTGAGCAACTGTTGACAGCAATTTACCCTCGTTTGCTTCTGTTCACGTGTCAACAGTCGCGGAACCCAGCGTGCACACACTTTTCTCATGTTCAGTCTGTTGAGTAAAATTCTATAAACTGTTCTTTAATTTAGTTTTACTCTACTAGCTATCACCACAATTGTCATTTTTTGATACTGGTCAATGATTTTCTTCACTCTTGTTGCATTTTCATCATTGCACTCAGAGGCTGGTCTACTAGATCTTGGCAGATCAGCAACATTTGAACGGCCGCACTTAAACTGTTGACACCAGTTTTTTACCGAAGTATATAAAGGACAAGAATCACGAAACACTGGTTCCATCTCCCTGTGTATTTCTGTAGGTGTTTTTCCCTGAAACATCAAAAATTTTATCACAGCTCTGGCCTCCTTCTTTTCCATTGTTTTGTCAAATCTTTGGAGCAGCAGATCCGGTCAATAGGGTACATTGCGCCGTGCACCGTAGCGGGAAAACCCATTGAAGAAACAAACGCGTACTTCACACATTCAGTGCAAATATGATGAACTTTAAATGTGCCAAGTTTCATCTTCCTCCTGTGACTGCTTCATGGTCAGGCCCAAGACTTATGTCAATCCCCTTGTACACTTATTGAAACTTGTTATTCACTCACTAATAACACTTGAGGATAATATGTTTTATTTTGATGGTTTGGCTGGACATTACCCATAACAGATCATCATCATCATTTTACTTATCACTCACTGTTGAGCTTGGAGGCACCACTGCAGCTGGGCCCCTTGCAGGGAAGCCTGCGCAAAGCAGTCACATGCTCTTGTAGCAGTGGTTTCTGTAGTAGTTTGTTTTACATGATGAGGTTGTCAACCCCATGCACAACCTCATATTCATCATCTTGCACGTTATGCCTGAGGGAGTAATAGTCCTGTTCTGTCTGTGTCTCATAAGAACCTTGTCTCATAAGAACCTTGTCTCATAAGAACATTGTCTCATAAGAACCTTGTCTCATAAGAACCTTGTCTCATAAGAACCTTGTCTCATAAGAACCTTGTCTCATAAGAACATTGTCTCACAAGAACCTTGTCTCACAAGAACCTTGTCTCATAAGAACCTTGTCTCATAAGAACCTTGTCTCATAAGAACATTGTCTCATAAGAACATTGTCTCACAAGAACCTTGTCTCATAAGAACCTTGTCTCATTAGAACCTTGTCTCATAAGAACCTTGTCTCATAAGAACCTTGTCTCATAAGAAACCCCTGGGAACTACCCTGAATGGTTCCAGAATATTTGTATGAATCATGCTGTAGCATTTGTCAGATTTCATCTTGAGGCATGTTTATCAAAATTGAGCAAGAAAAAAACTTTTTCTTGTCCAGATTGTCTTTCCAAACATTGCTACGCCACATCAGTGAAGCCACACATGACTCCGTCAATGCAGAAATGGAAACAGAAGAAGAGAAAAAGCAAGACACAGCAAAAGAAAGAGATGGCTAAACTTCATGAGGACTTAGTCAAATGTGAGTAATGACATAATGAATAATTTAAATTAGTCAAAGATAACTGAAGATGCGCAAGTAGAGAATGTAACCACTAATAAAAGAATCCGTGTTGAACCAATACGAGTAATTAAATTGGATTATTTCATAAACTTTCTAGAATGCTTGTGGATTCTTAGACACTTTTTTTGGTGTTGCCCAAACAGTTTGCATGTCATTTTCCTTTTTTCTCCATATGGAGCAGCCGCCAGTGTAACTGGTCCCACTTGCAAGAAGCCTGTGCCAAAACATTTATGTACTCCTGCAGCAGTGGTTTCTATTAACTTTGTTACATGATGAGATTGCCGGTCCCATAAACATCTTTATATTAGTTGCCTCATTTGATGTGTGTGAGGGACCAGTAGTCCTGTTCTTTTTTCATCTTCTCAGAGACCGTGTGGGAGCTATACAGGTTTGCAGGTGGTGGGGTTTTAATTAGAAATGCCATTGGACCATGTACAATAATGGTAAATGGACAGACGCTGGTATGGTATGCCCACAAATAAAGATCACGTGGGTTACCATAGATCTTCCAAGGCACAGTACCAGGCAAAGGATGACAAGGCAGACAGAAAAATGAAAGGATCGACAGTAAAAGAATGAACAGATCTGCATGCTGCAGAACTAAATAAAATAAATCAGTTGATGGGCAGTAGTGGTGACTATTAGTTGAACACTCATTGCCTTATGAATGTCCCATTTAAGTGCTGTGGGATTGATAATGATGATGAATTTCACTACCCAGGTAGCACTCTAGACTATAATTGCAAAAAAATGAAAATTCTTTCCGTGTGGGCTTACCAGGTGGTCATTTTGCAGAAATGATTTTGCTCTGTTTGTACTTGCCCGTCTATCTTGAGAGACATTATCATCATAATTTTCCGGTGCGCTCCTTACAGTACATGGAGCCACCATTGCAGCTGGCCCACTAGAAGTCTACTGTTGCAGCGTTGGTTTTTGGGGCAATCTGTTTTACATGGTGAGGTTGCCAGCACCAGGCACAGCCTCATGTTAGTCCCCTTGTATGACATGATTGAGGATGCTTTAGGGTATCTTTGTCTCATCAGAGACACTCAGAAACAACAAGGGGCTAGGACATTTTTAATTTTTGCTTGCCACATACTCTCATTAAAATTGGTTTTAAAAAATTTAATTTGAATTGAATGTGGAGGTCTTGTCCTGCCTAGTGCAATATTAAAAATGTAGGTATTTTTTATTCCATTTCTTTTTATTATTAAACCAGGCATGTTTGTTTCATTTCTTTTCAGTGTTAACCAGACGTGCCATTGAATTTGTAAAGAATAAGTCACTTTTTGAAGCACAAAACGGCATGGTTACAACTCACGTGTTTACCAGTTTTCCACATGCAGATGGTAGCGAAAGATCCTTTTCAGCAACTGGGTCTGCAGATGCCCCTGGCTTGCCTGCTTTTGATATCAGAAAACAGAGTGATTATGTTGCTGAAACTTTGGAGGCACATTTACTCAAAAAGCAGATGCAGAGAAACACAAAGTCTGGAAGTTACACCCATGATATTCAGAAGCAGCCTGGTGTTTCCTCTGCAGTTGATTCCAGCTTAAATCTTAGCCCACGATTAAGTTATGTACCTAAAAGTACTGTGAATGATGTTTCTCATCATACATCATCTAATCAAGAAGACACTGATGAGGCAGGTAAACCTTTGACAGGGGCTTTACACAACATGCCAACTGAAGGATATGAGTCTCAGCCTCTTACAGTGTCTTTGGCTGATGTTTTTAATCAGCCTCTTAAACATTCAGAGAAGAGTCCAAGCAGTCACAGCTAAGCAGATTTCCCGTCAAACCTAGAAAAGTTCAAGTCAGAGTTAAAAACTGCTTTAGGCATGCATGCATCTAATAGCGTGTCACCAGTTCATGCTTGGAATGACGACATCAGTTTAGGACAAGAGGGAGATGACTCCACAGATAGAAAGATAACTGAAGATGTGCAAGTAGAGAATGTAACCACTAATAAAAGAATCCGTGTTGAACCAATGGCAAAAGAGACTTCATTGCTAAGCAGTGATTTAAAACTTTCTAGTAGTGAGCTAGAGGATGAAATTGAGTCTTTCAGAGCTGAGCTTTCAGAATCGCCTTTGCATGAATGGGATCCTTACATTGGTGGAACTTCTCTGATTGATCCAGGAGGTGGTACAGAGAGATTCCATGAAGACTTTGATGCACATACAGCATCTAACAACCCATCACTGGATTATAGTAATCATAATGTTGAATGTTCAAGTAATTCTGACAGTTTGGTAGTGGAAAGACACAGCAGTCTAAGTAGTGCCTTTGAAAGAACACATTCCTTTTCTAACATGAACCTTGCAAAAAAGAGAGAGAAGCTTCTTAAGCAAGTTCCTGAAGTAAATAATGGTCCTGTGGATGAAACAGTGATAAGTGACCGGAGTCGAGACTTGAATGTTCCTAAATTGAAGAGTAAGATGAATGTTCATAAATCAAAGGGTGATGGAAAAGAGGATTCTAAGAAAAAGCTGGCGCACGTAAATGTGAACAGAGAGCTACAGGAGCTAACAGAAAAGTCATTTGTAGACGTCAGCTGCTTTACAAATAGTGTAAGTTGAAGTTATTTTCTTCTTCAGCACTTAGAGCCATTACAAATTTGTCTTTCCCTAGGGCTCAATCTTTTTTCTATTTTTCTGATTGTCATTGTTATATTCATAGTTTTACAGTCATTTAATCTTCTTTGTGGGTGGTTATCACTTCATCTGCCTCATGTAGACCCGCAGGGGTTTCTGAAGAGGCAAAGAAAGAATATGACTACTGTATCCTCATGCATGTCATACAAGGCGACTAACATGAGGTTGTGCAGGGACTAGCAGCATCATTGTTTAAAACAAGTTTCCACAGAAACCACAGCTGCTGAAGCATATGAATGCTTGGTGCAGGCTATATTATTGATGTGTTGTTCAGCTGTGCATTTTTCTATTGTCTACAGCGGGTAGCGGCACAGTGGTATAGAGCAAAATTTGGCACCACAAATTTCCCCACGGCAAAGGTTGGCATCTCAGACAAATCAGAGTTTGAGATCTTGCCAGAGGCGGACGAAGAATAGAAAATACGTTTTCCCAAGGCAAGAGAAGACATTTCGCCAGTGGAATAGGATTTGTTTGATAAATCCTGAGCTCTGATGCTCGATCTTGTTACACACGCAAATTGGCATGCTGCCAGCATTGTCGTAATTATTTCGCTTTGTCCCGGTCATAATAAAACCAAAGGCCCTGAACCCAGAGAGGGGAACAGGGCAGGTAAATCCAGAGTGATAGTGGTGAAACCACTAGTTTCCAGTCCAGAATCCAGTGGGTTCTTTTTTTATATCTTAGTCGTCAATCTCAGAATTTGTGGAGAGCAACAGGGTTAAAAATCCTCTCTACAGGTGGTAGACCAGAAAGACAGGACTGAGACATATTTTTGTATAGATCATAGCAGAGGACAGCTGCTGAAGTTTAGAGGTGCAGTTAGCGGTGGAGCAGTGTTCAGGAGTTTTCAGAATAGGCTGTGTAGAAACGAAGTCTGTGCAGAGATTGTGTAGACAATATGTGGAAGTTCCAGCTGACTGTGTAATTAGAAGTAACATTAGAATTTAGAATAGCTAGTTTGGAGTGGAGGCTCAAAATCCGAGACCCCACCAAGTTCAGTGTGGTTTGTGTGTAATCTTAACTTCTTTTCCCATACAGGTGGCAATTGTGGGTGAAGGGTTGGGGTGTCGATAAATCATTTTACTGTGCTTTCTTGTTTTTCCAGGTGTGCTTACATTGCACTTTATTTCTTTTGACATGTATTTTGATGGGTTTTTGTGTGTGTATAAATAAACTTATTTAATTGTAGTCTGGATCAGTCACTTTATTTACGTACAGTAGCTATCTGTTGTCTGTATCGTGGTGTATGTGAATCTTAATATAACCTTATCCCCTTAGGGTAGTTAGAGGAGTTGAAGCTATAGCGATCTAAGACGTCCGGAGTGACGAGGGAAGAGTCAAATCTAGGTTCTCACCCTCGGGGCCAATAGTTTCAATTTGTTACATTTCACTATCCTTTTCATCTAAATCTATCTTTTCAGTCTTTCTTCTCACTAGTGTCTTGTCACTATATGTAGACAGCCTCTAGTCTTAAATCCACTTCGTGACATTGCCTGTGTAACTTAAAGGTTGCTGGGTTTCCAGTGTGTACCACATGGAAGTGCTTCAGGGTCTTGGTTAGAGATCTAACCCTAGAATTCACGCAAGAGCAGCATGAATTCATTTACATCCCCTTGTTATTTTTGGCTGTGGCCATTTCAGGTTCATTTCTATGTCTTCTTCTTCGCACACTATTAGACATCAGCTTGAAAATGTTCAAAGAAAGCAGTGGTCAGCTTTCTATCTTCATAGAGCATTTCCAGGAATGGTACAGGTGATGGCCACATGTTCTTTCTCTGTTCCTCATATGTTGGGCATCTTTGAAGCAGATGTTTAGCCGTCATTTTATCTGTGATTTCTGAGTGAACAAATGAACTTTATTTTCAGTGGTGTGCAGACTTGTCTTTTTCTTCTTCTTCTTCTGCCTCGTTCGTCCTGAAAAGGACGTTGGTTGCGTTGTGTCCGTTTACAGCGAAGCTGCGGTATTTGCGCCTTTCAGCCGACACATCTGACTTCCGCACGGCATTTTTTGGGACCGGGTTTGCCTTCCCTCTTTGATCCCTACTCCTCAGCCAGACTGCAGTGATGCAGCCTCTTTCCAGGACCACCTAGTGGAGGTGAAGTAGGGTCTTGGTCAGCTCTGGTTCGCTGACCGTGACGCAGGCAGTTTACTGCATTCCTCACTTTTGATACGTCTTGGGTCCCGCAGACTTGTCTAACATTCTGCCCTTCCTTTCTCTCATCTTTTATACTGTATCCATTCATTGGCTTGTGTACTTTACTTATTAATATAAAGAAATGCAAAATTATCAAAGTGTTACAGCATCTTCTCATCTACAGTATCCATTAGTAGTCATGAAATAAAGTATGTTGAAAAAAAAACTGAAATCATCTAACCCCACATACAGTGTATTAGATAAGGATTTTGAAACATGATCAGATCTTGTGGGAGCATCAGCACTTGTGAAGTATTTGAAAAGTCTGTATGAGTAGGGGCTGACTGTGTTTTTCATGTCATACGGTGTGAAAGATTGCCCATCCATATGAGATGAAAAATTGCCTACCCTTCCATATTTATTATGGTAATCCCTTAAGTGTACAGAAAAATAAATTTTGACGTACTTATAATTGTGGAAAGATCACTGGCTGTCTCTGTTATGGTCCATTCCTTCTGTGGGTCTCTGATGAAACAAAGATAGAACAAGACTACTGCTTGCCCAAACATGTTGTAGAAGGTGACTAATAGGAGGATGGCAAACTCATCATGTAAGACACATTGCTACATAAATCACCACAACAAGAGCATGTGAATGCTTGGTACAGGCTTCCTGCAAGGGGACTAACTGCAGTGGTGGCTCTATATCTATAAGGAGCAGTTCAGTTGAATGATGATAATGATGGCATATGAGGAGGAGGAAAACTGTCTTTTTTTAAACTCTTTGTCGTCCCATTGTAGCTATTGGCAGCCCGTGTTGTTTCTGTAATCTTGTGAAGAACTCTTCAAAATGATGACCAGTTGTCATAGATTACCTGTGTATTGTTCCACCCGGGGGGGGGGGGGGGGGGGGGGGGGGGGGGGGGGGGGGGGGGGGGGTGGGGGGGGGGGGGGGGGGGGGGGGGGGGGGGGGGGGGTGGTGTTGTTGTGTGTAAATTAGATTCACTGCCAGTTATGCTGGTTTATGATGACGTCCTTGCGTAGGAGCATATCAATACCCCTTAGTTCCCCGAGGAGCATAGGCTTTCAACAAACACATACCAAGTCGTCCTGTCCTGTGCCATCCGCTCAAGTTGTTGCCATGTTTTCCTCATCATTTTCACCTGTGTATCCAGTTCTCTTCTCCATGTGTTTTTTGGTCTACCTCTGCCTCTCTTTCCTTGTGGATTCCAGAACAAGGACTGACTTGTAATGCTATCAACATGTCTCCTCAATGTGTGTCCTATCCATCGCCACCGTTTTCTTCTCAGCTCTTGTTCCACTGGCACTTGTCTGGTTCTTGTCATCAATTCCACATTTGTGATTTTGTCATACCATTTCAGTCCTTCTATTCTACGCAAGCACCCGTTTATAAAAGTCTGTAGCTTTTTGGTTGTTGTTTTTGTTATTCTCCATGTCACAGAGCCATACAATAGGACTGACTTGACATTTGAGTTGAAGATTCTTATGTTCTTTTTGGACTTGATTTCTCTTGTTCTCCATATATTTCCCAATGCCTTGCTTTTTGTATTCTTATTTTGATATCACTGTCTGTCCTTCCAACTTTGTCTATATTACTTCCAAGATATGTGTACGATTCTACATCTTTTAGTGGTGGTAGGAGCATAGGCATTTAACAAATTTGTACCATGTCTTCCTGTCCAGTGCGATCAACTCATGGTCTTTTATTTGTCTGCTGTTCTCTTCTCCATTCTTTTCAGACTCCCTCTACCTCTCTTAACCTGAAGATTCCAAAATAGGGACACTTTGTTATCCTTTGAGCAGGTTTCCTTAATATTTGTCCTATCCATCGCCGTTGTCTTTTTCTCATCTCTTGTTCCACTAGCACTTGTATAGTTCTTATGATGAGTTTCATATAAGTGATATTGTCATACCATTCATTCAATCGTTTCTACGCAAGCAAGTCTGTAACTTCATTGCTTCAACTTGAAGAAACACCACTGAAAGATGTAGAATCATATACATATCTTGGTAGTAGTATAGACAAAGTTGGAGGGACAGACAATGATATAAAAATAAGAATACAAAAAGCAAGAGGCGCTTTCATTGCATTGGGAAACATATGGAGGTCAAGAGAAATCAAGTCCAACACGAAAATAAGAATCTTTAACTCAAATGTCAAGTCAGTCCTATTGTATGGCTCTGAGACATGGAGAGCAACAAAAACAACAACTAAAAATGGGAAATAGAGCATCCAGGTCACTAAAAAAGGATGCATATTTATTACCAGCTCAGCAAAAGTGAACAAGTGGTAATCCTCAGACTTCGCACAGACCACAACAGATTTGGATACCAAATATTCTACAAGTTGAAAATAGGTACTGATGAGTGTAATTGTGGCTCCAATAAAATGACTGATGAGTATCTACTTAAAAGGTGCCCAACATATGAGGAACAGAGAAAGTGCATATAGCCATCACCAGTTCCATTCCTGAAAAAACACTGGAGATACCAACAACCTCAAGCTGACCACTGCTTTCTTTGAACATATTCAAGTTGACATCTGAAAGTGAAAGCAGAGGTGCCACACCTCTCCTGTTTGCCATGTAGTGGTACACAGATTGCTCCAAGTAGTAGTGTCTGTTTGGACCTTGGCATCACTTCTTGTCTTGTCATTTGTTTTCTTCACAAACCATGTAGTTTCCATGTCAGAGTTTCATGTGATGTTGGTTTGTAGTTTCTGGAGAGAGTACCAAGCCCCATTCTCCACCACTGTGTAGAAATTTCTTTAGCACTTTGACATTGTATGGCTGATATTAATGGTGACTTTAATTATTACATTTTTATTTTTAATCTGTCAATTTATTTTTCAGATTGGAAAGTTTCTGCTAGAGATGATTCTCTATGACTTGAAAGTTAATGCTAATCTCTTCCGACCAAGAGCACCGCAGTAAGTTAAATCAGTACATTTTTTCCTTACACTCACTGAGCCTTCGATTTTAGTAAACAGAGAGTTTTGTTATTTAGATTACTGAGATTGGTAAATAAGGAATAGATAATATATGGTTCAATGTTTCACAATATGTGTATGTAATAAAGGAGGCTGCTATAAAACTGGAAGATAAAAACAAACAAATAAATAAATAAACATTTGTATTGACAGTAAAGTTATACACTCAAAATACTGGATGTGTGAGGTTTAACTCTTCATTATCCAGTCACAAACAGGAGGCAGAGGTAAGAAATATAGATTGGCTGAGATATAAAAAAAAAATAACAAAGGACAGTACAAACTGGCTGATAAAAGGTCAACCCCAAAACATCCTGTTTGTGTTGCCGTATTGTAAAAGTGACCCAATACCAATTGAGCATTTGTTTTTTTTAAAGCTTTTTTTCACTATATTAAGTTGATAGATTAAGGACACATCTGTAGATTGACTAGTATTCAGACAGCAAAAGCCTGCTATTCCAAGATACCTTTGCATCAGTACCGGTATTCCGATTAGTTTGAACAAAAATAGCCATCTGGGAGCCAGTAATTATACTCATATTTCTGTATGGCTCTGAGATCAGAAGCTCAGCTAACCTTAATTTAGCACAACAGTGTTTTAAACAAAAAAATGTCTGGGAACTCTGGGCCACTTTCAAATATTGGTACTTACTTACTTAGTCGTTCCCCTTCTACCGTGAGGTGTAGAGGTTTGGAAGAGAGAGCGCCAGACCATTCTATCAGCTGTCTTCTTCCTGGCCTGGTTCCATTCTAGTCCTCGGTCCTTCAAAAATTATCTAATGTTGTCCTCCCAGCGGACTCTGGGTCATCCTGGGGGTCTGGATCCCTGGCTCTTTGTTTCCCATGCTTGTCGTGGTAGCCGATCTTCTCGCATTCTGCAGACATGGCCAAACCATCTTAGTTGGGACTGTTCTATTTGGGTCTGCAGCGGGTGGGATTTTAGGCCTTGACGTATCGTCTGGTTGCTGACCATGTCTCTTCTTGTTACTTCAACCACCTTCCTCAGATACCTCATTTCTGAGGTTTGGATCTGGCTTTTATGGGTTGTAGTCATTGCCCATGACTCGCATCCATATGTCAAGACGGGGACATAGGTGGAGCGGTATACAGCCATCTTCGTTTTCTTACCAACCTCTTTCTTGCTGAGGAATCCTCGATTTATGGCCTGAAAAAGTCTCCCAGCCGCTGCTTTTCGAGTGGCCAACTCTTCTTTGATGCCTCCCTTTCAGTCTATAACAGCTCCAAGATATTTAAAGTGGTCGACCTGCTCCAGGACCTGTTCTCTCAACTTAATCTGATGTCTTCTTTCTTCTCGTGATATCACCATGGATTTTGTTTTAGAGCTGCTTATGACCATCCCTCTCTTCTCCAGCTCTTCCTTCCAGACTTGCAGGTTGGATTGGAGATGTGTCTCTGATTTAGCAATCAGGACAACATCATCAGCAAATGCTAGCTCTGAAATACAGACCTGTCTCATCTTCCAGTACCCCACTGAATACTTTCTTGTTCTCTCCTTACATGCCTTGATGACACCATCCATGAGGAGTATGAAAAGATAAGGTGACAGGATATTGCCTTGTCTTACACCAGTGGTGGTCCTGAACTCTTCTGACTTATAGTTTGCTGTCCTCACATAATTTCTGCAAGACTTGTAGAAGCTCTGTATAGCATGAATCAGAGGTGCTGGAATGTTCTTCCTTGCCAAACAGTCCCAAAGTTTGCTCCAGGGGACCCTGTCAAATACCTTTTCCAGATCTATGAAACAAAGATGGATCTCACTCTTGTGCTCAAATGCCTTTTCACTCAGCTGCCTGAGTGTGAAGATTAGGTCTTGAGTACTTCGGTTTGCACTGGGCTTCATCCAATTGTGGCTCAGCTAGGCATCGGAGTCTCTGCTCTAGGATTCTAGAGTAGATTTTATCAGGGACACTGAGAAGGGATATGCCTCTGTGGTTTCCACATTGTCGATTGTCACCCTTTTTGAAAATCGGTGTTATGATGGCAATCTCCCAATCCTATGGTATGGCCTTGTTGCACCACGCTGCCTGTAGGACCCTTAGGAGTAATAGGTCTCCTGATGCTGCCATGTACTTAACCATTTCTGGTGTTATACCATCATGCCCTGCTGCTTTGCCCATCTTGATTTTCTCCAGTGCTGCCTTCAGTTCTTCCATCTTTATATCATCTTCACCACCATTGGTTTTCTCTTCTGTGCTAGTGGTTATCATTTCTGATGCTTGACCTTGCTCACCATCAAGGAGTTCTGAGAAATATTCTTTCCATCTTTCCATTACTTCCTTTGGGACAGTAAGCAATTTGCCTTGCTTGTCCTTTATAAATTTGAGAGGGCATTGTTTTTCCTTCCTCATGTTCTTTAGGGTCTTATAGAACAATTTCTGGTTTTCTTTCGCATCTTTTTCTAGCTTTTCTCCAAATTCTTCCCAGGACTTTTGTTTTGCTGCTAGCACCTTGTTCTTTGCTTCTGTTCTGAGTGTCACATATTCTCTATATTTCTCTATTTGTCCTGCTGTGTTTTTAGCTCCTAAGTATTGTTTCCATGCCATTTTCTTCTCTCTTATTTTCTCTTTGACTTCCTCTAACAGACTTCACCACATGCTTCTGCAGCAGCTGTCTTTATGATGTCCTTGAATTTAATTCAGAGGGTTTCCAAGTCATCAGGTTGTTCTTCTGTGTTTCTCTCCGCTGTATCTATAAGCCCCTGATATCTGGTCTTAATTTCTGGCTCTCTCAGCTTGTAGGTCTTAATGCTCATTTCTCCTTTCCATTTACTTTGTTTCTTGCATGATGTTTTTTGCAATTCCTAGGCTGTGCAATTCTTTCAGTTGTTCTTTTGATTGTTAGCAGGTAGTGATCACTTCCAATCTCTGGCCCCTTCTAGACTCTAGCATCCTGGACATATTTGAATGAGCTCCTCCTAATTATGGCATAGCCGATCACTGACTTCTCACTCTTTGTTGGTTCACATCTAGTGTATGCAAGTATGCACTTATGGGGGAACTTTGTGTTTGTAATGATCAGATTCTGCTCACTGCAGAATCTAAGGAGTCGCTTTCCATTGTCATTGAGAGTATCTTCTCCATATCTTCCGATTACTCCACCCCATCTAGCATGGTCATTTCCAACTCTGGCATTGAAATCTCCGAGCATGATAATTTCATCTAGGCAGTCATCCACTGTCTTTTGAAGCAGCTCGAAGAAATCCTCCTTGACCTCTGCTCACTCATCCTCATTTGGCACACACACTATGACCAGGTTGACTATGGTTTCTCCTTCTTTTAGTTGTACAACCATAATGCGCTCTGAGACAAATTTCCATCCCTTGATAAGATCTTTTTGATTTTTGGCCACAATGCAACTCACGCCGCCTTTAGCTCTTTCAGATATGGGTACACCACTGTAGAGCAGCGTGTCGCCATTGAGATCCATGACTCCTTGTCCCTTTTTCTTCGTTTCAGTTATAGCCAGGATTTCTAGTTTTGCTTTCCTTATCTCTTTCACCAGCTCCTCTTCTTTCCCATTTATACTTCTTGTGTTCCATGTTCCATAAGTCGTAGTCCGTTCCTGTTCATCGCCTTTAGAATCCGTCCGGTTTTCTCTCTTATATTTCACTTAATCGTGATTTAAATCAAACAGGTGATTGGCCTGTTGTGCCTTTGCATGGTGGAGGGGCTGCCTCCTTACGGCCTCCATGCAGGCCTCCCTCCTCCTTTTTCATCCGGGCTTGGGAACGGCATAGGCGGAATTTTGGTACTGACAAATAAAGAATAATATAAGAAAGCCACATCAACTGTGCAGGCTGCTTATCATTATCATGCTGAGTGATGGCTTGGACATGCTTGAAAAAAAAAGGCATCATAGTGGCAAAGGAGGTCTATATAGAATAGAGTGAAAATTAACGACCTTTTTTGCCCAGGTAGATGATATGTGAGCAGCTCTGTGTAGAAGGCCTGGCAGGTGAAAATTAGAAAAAAGCCATCATGACCAGAGGTGCTTTGCATTCACCGCTTATAGAAGCTTGCAGCATGGATGAAAGTCTATTCTATAGAGTTGCTTGTTTGAATCCAATGAGTTATCTGTTCGTAGAAGTTATGTTTTAGAATGCCATCTGTGGTTTAAAAATAAAATGTATTTGTATGATTAAAGATGCATTTGTGTCAGATTTGAGGTCCAAGATATGGTACAAGGTGTGCATAGCAACAGGCTGGGTTAGCCATCACATCAGTGAGTCCTCTTCTGCTGTGGCGTTAAAACAATTCAAATGATCATCCAAAAATATTAAAGAAAAGGACATGGAAAGACCTTGAGCAGACGGCTGAAATTAGGGAGCTAAAGGGTAATGAGAGATACGTAAATACACACTAGTGAAACGACCATGTTTTTGCGTGGGTGGGGATGCACACACATACATACACATAGATGTTTGAAAAGAAAGGTATTGGCAGTCAGGCTAAATAGAATAAAATTACATGTTACAGGAGATCAGTGCCAGCATTCTGCTCAATTTTTAGACCAGATGTTGTATTTTACTCTACGGCAGAAGTTAAGGTAAGTTATTATTGTTTTTGAGCCTTTAATCATTAAGACACTTTTAATTTAATCATTTTCTTATCTTGTTTTATATTTTGAAACAATATTTGTAATATTTTTTTTTAAACACTACTCTTAATGTTTGCTTCAAACATTAAAAGTAATTACATTAAAAGATATAGATATGTTTTCACTTCTAGCACTCTGTTAGTGTTTTTCCATAATCTGTAGCAGTGGTTCTAAATCTTTTTACGATCCTGACCTATATTTCACAGTCGGTGAAGCTGGTGGTCCATGCCCCAGAATTAACAATTATAGGAATTCAGCCAAAGGCGTGCTGCGATCCAGTTTTGAGTCACAACCCATAAGTTGAGAATCACTGATCTATAGCATTGTTTAAGGCTTTGCCATTGGCAAAGATCATTCTTTACCATTAATTTTTAAATCTATTTTTACACTCTTCTCATGATAAGTCTTAATAGTATTGTGTTGATGTTACTGATGTGATTAACTGTGCTGTAATCTTTGTATTCAGTTACTCTAGGCTCTTTAGTAGAGCTCTAAATATGGGTTTTTTGTAAATGACCAGATTAATGTCTTAAACGCCCTGATTCAGTGAGGTTTTTTCCCCATTACATTCTCCAAACTGATGATTCAGATGTCTAAATGTACTATTTTTATGATAAATATAAATTAAAAAATAAAATGGTATGGAATCTGCTTTACAAATTAACTATTCACAGGAAACATGAGAAAACATGTTTTCTTGGTATTCTCTTTGATGTTTTAAACCTACTAGCCCTGATTCCATGAGAGTTAGTCCCTGTATTCCTTCTTTCCTGAGCAGAAATATATGAAAAAAAACACACGTCACAGAAACAATGATTAGGTGAAAACTGCTGCATATATAACCATAAAATTAATTACATCATCAGCAATAGACTTACTATAATTAGCACCAGTATTACTGAGCAAGTCAGCACCGCAGATGGACCCAGTACCAGCTGATAGAGGGCGCCACCCCCGTGGCACCAGTCACAGTATTGCCTCAATCCTGTTCATTATGACTATTAACTTTCTTCATCACTGGATTCTAAGTCACTTTCAGGAAATGTTTCTTCAAATTTCTGTTCAACGTTGTCTGAAAAAGATATGTTTTCTATTACCGGAGCAGTTGTAAGCAGCCTAGATCCAAGGCTTTCCCACTTGTAAAGTTGGTTTCTGATTGTTGTTTTTATGTGAAGTGTATGTTAGAAAAATAATACATATCAGAATCTTTATTCTCCATAAAATACATTAATATGTACAGACATGATATAATAGATACAACATGGCAAATAGGAGAATCATTAAAATTTACATAAAGTGTTGAAGACGTCTCAAGTAGTTATATGTGGGTGTTTTTACATCGAACCTTTGTGTTAGACATACATAAAAAATGTATAAGCTTTCTAAAAGACATTGGCATATAATGATATGGTATAACCTGCCAAAAATGATTATTATTGAAATTTACAAAATGTGTGTGGAATACCATTCAAGTAGAGCAATATGGTGTTTTTACATGGGGGTGTTATCAGAATTTTCGTTTGCCATAACAAGCTTTGACAGCTAGTGGAGTGAGATATTAAATATAGCATCAAATACAATAGTCGTTTGGTATAGTAGACAGAGCACAATTGAGATTAGACTATGTGGAAAACATCTCCAGCAATTTAAAATGGGTGTTTTTTACATCGAAGTTTCCATATTCTGTAAGAACCTATAATTGCACTAATGCTGACATACTTACATAAAACTTTGGCTTCAAATTTCCGCAACCCTAGCGACATTAATCCACTCACACACTTTGCATGCACATGACCCAAACTACCAATTATCAGTGCGATTACATGCATACGATAGCCTAGTTCGTTAATTTCTGCAGTCAATGGATAGTACTTATCAAATTTATGTTGGTAACATTTATCAATATGGGCGTCATATGGTATTGCTACCTCCACTATAAAAGCTGTGTCACAGCGTAGATTTAAAATCTGCGACAATCCAGAGTGATCAGGATCTTGGTAAACGGCAACCACTTCACCACCACATGTCACAGCGTCTTTTTAAACGCCTATCTGTTACCACAATGTAACAGCTTCACTTGATGGCCTGTGTCTTTGTGATCGTATATAGTGGCTAGGTTAGTGGTAGACAGTGGTGTGTGAATGAAGAGACAAATTTCAACCTCAACACGCTGGAGCAATGAATCCAAAATACGACTTGAATTGAGGTACCCATGGAAGACACAGTCTCTTTTAAAAGGTTAACAGTTCTTTAATTTGGCTCTAATTACAAGTTTCCTTGCTTCATAATCTGACATGTATCGTTCTAAACTTTAGACCATCATTCATTATGTAGAGTTACCCTCGGGATTGTCATTGCAAAAGCGTTCCCTACACCATTGTTTGACATTCAAAGTCACCTTTATGCCTTCCTTCTATTCTGACGCTCTTCTTCAAAGCGGACTCACCCATTTTTACTTATTTTCTTGCTTGACCAAAATGTTGTAGTACTTCACTGTAAGCTAAGCGGTCATAACAGTTGTGATTACCATCTTGTTTTTCTCTCAAAGTTCTTTCATTTCTTGACTTTACTTTTCTCCTTGGGGTGAAATGGAGCGCCCTTCTGGTTCAGTGGTCATCTTGTAACGCTCTGACATCATCGTTCCTTCCCTTTATGATGTCGTTGGTCTCTCGAATCCCCTCCCGCAACCTGCTTCGAGAGCACTCCTCTCTCTTCCTAGTCGGTCCATCACTCCTCATCACTCCGTTACATCGACCCGCATGTCACTGCTCCTGTGACATATACACCCCAGGGTCCCTCAAAGAAAAATGATGTTTTAAAGCATCATTCCTCTCCAGCCCTATCTCTCCCAGGTCCATAAAACGATCCCCTTCCAACTAACTCATAACTAATTAAAACGTTGAACTAATTTCTTAAAATTCCTAATACTATAAATAATAACATGTTTAACTTCTTAATATTTCATTTACATACATGTGATTACAACAATGTTAAACCTTAAAATTTATAATACAACATTTTACACTCTCCCCCGGCTCAGCCCTCAGCCTACTCTCGTCTCTCCACATAACCACTGCTCAGCCTTTCAACTTACACTCGTTTCTCCCCAATGACTTGTATTTCTACTAATAACACTACCCTCGCAAGTCTTCCCTCTCGTCTTGCTTCTTAATTCCATAGTACCTGTCGTTCCGCTACTGCATCTATGATACACCCCTTGCTCTACTGTATATGCATTATCAATTCCCAAATCCAGCATCACGCATAAGTCCGTTTGGACTCTATTTATGCCCTTATACAAGAATTAGCTATCGCCTCCATCTTGTACTTATAACTGCTAAAAGCAGCCCACAAAGATTCTCTCTCTCTCTCAGTTTTCTCCTTGGGGGGAAATGGGGCGCCCTTCTTAATCCTGCTTGCTATCTCATTTCGTTCTCTATTTTCTCATAATTCTACCTTACTCTCTAAGTTTCGGAGAAGTCTATCTCCTCGTAGGTCTTAACAAGACTTCAGCCATCACCGCAACATCTCGGTGCCCTGCTCTACTGCTTACCCTCGTTCTCTCTCTGGAACTAACTCTCACCATTTACCTTTTCTCTATTCCTCATCAATTCCCATGGCCTCTTCAATTTTCAATAATTCCGCCACTTTATATTTTTTTCTTAATTTACCCCTTTTCTGTTATCTTCTCCTCATAGGTTCGTCACTTCTCTGTGACTTCTCAGTTTCCCATGACTATCTTACCCATTCTCGCTCATCTTAGCGATTCTCTTGAGCTCGCCATCTCCCATGGCCCTTAATACCTCACCGTCTAATCTCTTAGTCGGCGTCTGTGGCCTAATGGATATGAACGCAGTTTTATAATCCAGATATACCAGGTTCGAAACCTGCTGCAGGCGGTTTGGTAGCAGATCGCTTTGTGTGGATTTTTAACAATGGTATAAGCGCTGTACCGTTCAGAAAGCAATGGCAAACTACTGAATGAAAAAATTGCCTAGAAAAATCACAAACAGCCAATAAAAGCTGGGGTTGATTGCCACGTCCTGTAAAGGATAAGCAACTAACTAATCTCTTAATTACTTACTCTTGATTTCGCCATTTCTTATGGCTCTTCTTCTCCTCACATAATATCCTCGCCAAGCTTCCATGGCCCTAACCTACCTTTTTGATCATTATTTCTAATATTTTCATCATCATAGCCTAGCTACTTCACTTACTCATAACTCCATTACTTCCGCCACATTTACCTCCTTGTCTATATATCTCTCCTACGACTCCGGTTAGCAATTTCTATAATTGCTTCCTCTTTTATTTATTTTCTGAGTTCTATTACGATTTGCTTGCTCTATTCTTCCCTGTCGTCTCTTCATGTTTTCATCATCTAACATTTTCGTTAGAACCATATCTATTTCATCTCTTGTTTCAGGAAACTGTGTATGATTCTTTCCTTCCAGCAACCTCCATACTACGGATCTTGAGAGGTTAAAATCAGGCCGTTTTATGATGGCCTCTATCACCCTCCTCAGCTCCTCTATGCTTGGTTCATCCACTTTAATAATTTTCTTCCTCTTGTCATTTCCTGCTTCTCCCACTTCTTCTCTCAATTTTTCCACCATTTCGCATCTCTCCGTGGACCATACTTCCCTCATATGACTCTCTTTATTTCTACATCTTACATTTTCTTCTGTGTCCTCATCCTCTGTAAATTCTAATTTATCTTCTTCATCTGATGATACACCGACTAAATAACTTGACTCCGAATCAGAGAACACGTCTCTATCCACTATTTTGATTCCCCAGTAATTAAGTTCCTCCATTACTCTCATTACCAGCCTGCGAATTTCTTCTTTTTGTCCTTTTTTGTACTCTGTGGTATCCTGGATGCTCTGACACTGCTACAAATTAAAGTGCCTCTGCCTCTATACCTTTCTTTCCCGTTTTTCATTGGAATTCTTGATTTTCTTATTTCTCTTCTGCTACTACTACTATTTCTCTCCTCCTTTCTATCTGTCTTGCCGTCCGTTCCAGGTTTCTTATCTTTCCCACAATTTTTGATCTCTCTCACCTCCATCTCAATTGGTGCAATTTCTCTCAATCTGGCAAGACGCCTCACGTAATCAGATGAATCGTCCGACGATACATCAGATTTTTTGAATCCCCTCTTATACCTGTGGCACCCAGCACTTCCTGTGTCTCCGAGGTCCTTTCTGTCTGAGTTGCAACCGTTTTTATTTTATTTTCTACTTTAATCTTATTCGGATCTAACTTTCTCTTCAGGTTCAACTTTGGCCTCTCTCTTATGCAATTGATCTCCGTTCCACTTGTATTATTGTTCGATGCTCCTTTCGTTTTGCACACTTGTATCTTGGCACAGTGTCCATTTTCCGTCCTAACATTAAAATCGTATATTTCGAAACACCTTCCACCCTTTATCTCCTGAAGAAAATTTCGCACTGCTATTCTAGTTCCTCTTCTTTTCAAGCTATCCCAGTGTCCTGGTCCACAGTTGCTGTTGAGACTTGTGAGTGTCCTCTCACTGTTATTACATGTCCTATGGTATCTCTGTTTATGCTGATATTTGTTACATTTCCATTTCTCCCTTTCACATTCTGTACCAATGTTTCTCCTCTCATGTGCGTTTTGTCTGTTCCTGTCTACAAATGAACTATCCCAATTCATCCCTCTATTTCTGTATTCTTGACATGTTTGTTGTTGTCGTCTTTTCTTGTCAAACCAATTCCTACGATGATGTACTCTTTCCCATTGTCTGTGGTATGGTTGGTGGTTATACCTAACATGTGCTCTTCCTATCATGTTCACCTGTGGTTGTCTTCCCCGTGTACAATGGTCTGGTTGATACATATGACAATTTCCTACGAACACCACCTTTATCTTGCTTGTGTTTTTATAAAAAAAGATGTGTAGCGACGGGAAATGTGACTTACGGTTAAAGCCAGACAATATTACTGAAGAATGAGGAAATAGCTAATATAGGAATGTATGGCGGACTTTAAAAGTTTGCATTTACTGGACATTAAATTTAAAACTACAAGAGAACGCCTGGTTGGAATACAATTAAATAAAAATAGTTCACTAAAGGAGATGGACTATGAATTATATTCAAAAGGATATTATTCAAATATAAATAGTTTTAAAGATAATTAATATTTTTCACCTTTATCACATCTGCTAAAAGTTAGCTAATAATCTTTAAAAATTTATTATACGTATATCTCTCAACGGATTTGGATAAAACGTATATAGAATGAAAGCCTCATATGGGGGAAAAGGAAATGTACATAGGAAGGAAGGAAGGATATAAGTGTGTAGTGAACAGAAGGAAAAAACAAGTACAGGAAAAGCACAGATCGCCTCAAACCGAGAGATTAAACGAAAATCTTTTGGGACTTTTGGAGGTGCTTTCTCGTACGGGCGAGAGACTGAAATATAAGGACAGAGCGGCGCATTAGAAATCACACACACCAAATCCAGAAGCCAAAGTGAGAAACTGGAAGGCAGCATCTGCAAGAAAAGTTCTATTTTCACGCTGCATGCAGAGCAGATTAAATTCAGCCAAAACAGTTCACCGTGAGCTTATAAATCCTAAGAGGGTATGTAAGTTTATTAAAGATATATGTATAACTACTATCATTTTATTTCAGATGTTATTTACGATTTGATTGTATCAGACATGATAAAAAGGGAATGACGCTAATCAGAGATAACCTTCACCGGCATTGTCAGGAAGCATAACCATTAATTGGTTAGCCAAATATATCATGGCTAGTTCTTGCCTGGAAGCTTACGACATACCAGCAAGTACATAAGTGACTTGGCATCCATGAGTGGAAGGCAAAGGTTATATCGTACCCATGTATCATAACATGTGATTATTCACGTATTTTGTTAATTCTGCACAGTAGACATTATCTTATCATGCTATCTCTGTAACATACTACCATGATTCATTCATTTATATACAAACACTGAAGACATGGTCGCATCATGTACAGCAGTTGGTGGTGAGATTGTTGGAACACCATGGCCACCTATTACCTCTTGTTCCAGGTTTTTATGATCAATGTTTATGATCATTCCTGATCGAGAAACTGGAGAATTGAAGACCGTTGATCCTGCTATTGAAGCCTAGAGGTCAACCAATCTTCAACACCTTAGTCCCCCGTAGTTATAGGGCGATCTGAAAGGAAATTCTTCCTGATCATCAGTGTGTCTCAGGAACCTCGAACACTATCAGTTGAGTTTATGTGTAACCATCCAACAAATCCTGTGAGCAGTTTCTAAAATTACAGTCTAATGATGACAACTAGATGTCAAGAGATAATGTGACAATCCTTTAGTTGTAAATTCAGTGGAAGATAAATCCAAGACTTTTTCTATTAATTATTTTAATTTGTAACTATAAATACTCATACATTGTACCATCTTCCACCACCCATTTCTCATTACAAGAATATATATAGATGTACATAATAAATTATGAAATTGTACTAATTTGACTTGTTAAATTTTTAACTGACAAATTTTGAGTTACCTTTTCAAATTTACATATAATATCACATAGGGTTACTATAGCGAAAGTAGCAACTTATACTTCTGCAGCCTAAATCTGTTGTCCAGCTCAGAGTATTCACAGCTGTAACTCACCTGTGATACCAGTGTACTTCCCAGGCACTGGAACTTCATCCTTTCTGGAGAGAGATTCTACTTCTTCTCTATCACTATTACCATACTAGAGAAACCTTTCGCTACAGTAATCTTGAGTACGTTTGGCTGTTTGGCAATTTCATGGTTTCAACATCTGGAAAGTTCGTGATTCCGAATATGGCGAATATGTTTGGCTGTTTGGCAATTTCACGGTTTCAACATCTGGAAAGTTCGTGAATCCTGAATATGGCGAATACGTTTGTCTGTCGGCAATTTCACGGTTTCAACATCTGTAAAGTTCGTGAATCCTGAATATGGCGAATACGTTTGTCTGTCGGCAATTTCACGGTTTCAACATCTGGAAAGTTCGTGAATCCTGAATATGGCGAATACGTTTGTCTGTCAGCAATTTCACGGTTTCAACATCTGGAAAGTTCGTGAATCCTGGTAAACGGCACCAGTTCACCACCACTATGTCACAGCGGATTTTCCCTATGTCTTTGTGATCGTATATAGTGGCTAGGTTAGTGGTAGACAGTGGTGTGTGAATGAAGAGACAAATTTCAACCTCAACACGCTGGAGCAATGAATCCAAAATACGACTCGAATTGAGGTACCCATGGAAGACACAGTCTCTTTTAAAAGGTTAACAGTTCTTTAATTTGGCTCTAATTACAAGTTTCCTTGCTTCATAATCTGACATGTATCGTTCTAAACTTTAGACCATCATTCATTATTTAGAGTTACCCTCGGGATCGTCTTGCAAAAGCGTTCCCTAGACCATTGTTTGACATTCGAAGTCACCTTTATGTCTTCCTTCTATTCTGACGCTCTTCTTTAAAGTGGACTCACCCATTTTTACTTATTTTCTTGCTTGACCAAAATGTTGTAGTACTTCACTGTAAGCTAAGCGGTCATAACAGTTGTGATTACCATCTTGTTTTTCTCTCAAAGTTCTTTCATTTCTTGACTTTACTTTTCTCCTTGGGGTGAAATGGAGCGCCCTTCTGGTTCATTGGTCATCTTGTAACGCTCTGACGTCATCGTTCCTTCCCTTTATGACGTCGTTGGTCTCTCGAATCCCCTCCCGCAACCTGCATCGAGAGCACTCCTCTCTCTTCCTAGTCGGTCCATCACTCCTCATCACTCCGTCACATCGACCCGCATGTCACTGCTCCTGTGACAGCTGTTTTGTTCTGTCGATTGATTAGAGGTCCACTACAGAGAAAACTGGATTTTACGTACAAAATATCGATTTTTTACTTTTGAGCTTATTTTATTAAATAATCATCGAGGAATCGATTCAGCAAGGTTTTATAACATAAAAAATGCATTTGATGTATCAAAAAGCATATTGTCGGCACTACCCCCATGCTATGATTTTCAAATTTGTGCCGAAAATACACAATTTCTCTCTAAAACTATCTAACAGAGGAGTCTCAAATTTGGCATGCATGTAGTACACATCTATATCTTTAAAGTAACACATCTGTATTTTTGATATTTTGCTAATTTTCTTTTATAAATGAAAAAAAAATATTTTTAAAAATATTTTTTCATACAAATATAGTTTTTTTTTTTAAATCATTAAAAATAGAATTTTAAACTTATCAAAATAATCACGAGTAGTACACATCTATATCTTTAAAGTAACACATCTGCATTTTTGATATTTTGGTAATTTTCTTTTATAAATTAAAAAAAAATATTTTAAAAAATATTTTTTCATACAAATATAGTTTTTTTTTAAATCATTAAAAATAGAATTTTAAACTTATTAAAATAATCATGAGTAAAATTGTTTTAATTGTCAGTCACAACATGTGGGTGCAATTTGATAAAGTTTGGTCAATGGGAAACAAGATTTTTGCTCTTGAAAATTGGTGAAAAACCCAATATAGCGGTTGTTTTTTTTTTTTTTTTTTTGGTTACCAGGGTAGAAGGAAAGAAGAAAAATTAGACAAGACAAAAGCGAGAGGAGGAGCTGCAGGAAGCTGAAGGAGGTGCAGCATATAGTGCTGGACAATTTTAAACACATTCAGCCCCCCAGAATGGAGTATATTGGACAAGACAAGTCACTCGGTGACTAAAATGCATTTTTCTCAAAACTAACATTTTATTAACAAAAAATGTTATTTTTTACAAACTATCTAATAGATCAGTCTGAAATTTGGCATGCATGTAGGACACATATATACCTTTAAATTGACAGAGGTGTTTTTTGATATTTTAGTAATTTGCTTTGATATATTTTTTTTAATATATTTTTTTTTCATTGTTTTTCACACAAATATAGTGTATTTTTTTTTTTACATCATTAAAAATAGAATTTTTATCTTATCACAAAAAGCCTATGACAATTTGTTTTAATTGTCAGTCACAACATGTGTGTGCAATTTGATAAAGTTTGGTCAATGGGAAACATAAGTTTTTAGATCTCGAAAATTGGTGAAAATTCAAAATGGTAGATGTTTTTTTTTTGGTTACCATGTAGAAGGAAAGAAGAAAAATTATGCAAGATATAGGCAAGAGGAGGAGCTGCACGAAGCTGAAGGAGGTGCAGCATATAGTGCTGGACAATTTTAAACACATTCAGCCCCCCAGAATGGAGTATATTGGACAAGACAAGTCACTCGGTGACTAAAATGCATTTTTCTCAAAACTAACATTTTATTAACAAAAAATGTTATTATTTACAAATTTTCTAATAGATCAGTCTGAAATTTGGCATGCATGTAGGTAACATATATCACCCGTGTGTTACCGGGGCCCGAAAGGGGAGCAAAGAATAGTAACACTGTCCCCTACCAAGCATGTCGTAAAAAGCGACTAAGGAGGGTTGGGCATGGGGCCGGTTACACCATCCTGTAAAAAAAATTTAAACCACAAAAAACTTCAACAAATATGGACAAGTCAAATAAAGAAAATAAAACACCGCCATCCAAGACAGGGGAAGGTCCTCTCGCGGGGAGGCGTATGATGCAACACAGAGAAAGCCGAAAGGAGTCTGTGTTGCTGACTAACCTTCTTTCTTCTAGGAGAACTTCCAGATTTGGCACCTGGAATGTTCGGACATTAAACGAACAAGGGAAAGTGGCACAAGTAGCAGCAGAAATGAGGGAATACAAAATCGAGGTTCTGGGAATGTGTGAAACAAAGTGGAAGGGGGTAGACAGGAAGAAACTCATCACAGGTGAATTGGTGCTGTCCTCAGGACATGAAGACGAAAGTTCACACCACAGTGAAGGGGTAGCTCTTATGTTATCTAAAGAAGCACAGAAAGCACTAATTGAATGGGAAGCTGTTGGACCCAGAATAATAACAGCTTCTTTCAAAACAGCTAAAAAGAAAATTCATGTAAATGTCATCCAATGTTATGCACCAACTAATGACAAAGAAGAGTCTGTGAAAGAAGCATTTTATACTAAACTACAGGAAATTATGGATAAAGTAAAAAGAAGAGACATCACAATTTTGATGGGTGACATGAATGCAAAGATAGGTACAGTCAACACTGGATTCAAAGAAGTCATGGGAAAACATGGGCTAGGAGTAATGAATGAAAATGGAGAGCTATTCGCAAACTTCTGTGCTTCATATCAACTGGCTATAGGAGGAAGCATGTTTCCACATAAGAGAATACACAAGGCAACATGGATATCACCAGACCATAGAACAGAAAATCAGATTGATCATATATGCATAAACAAGAAGTTTAGATCATCATTGCAGGATGTAAAGGTATATAGAGGAGCAGATGTGGCATCAGATCACCATCTTCTGATAGCCAAAGTAAAAATGAAACTCAAGAGATATGCAACAATGCAAAATTATAGACAACAGTTTAATGTAGGACAGCTAAGAAATCAAGAAACAAGAGACAAATTTGCGGTCACAGTATCCAACAAATTCCAAGTGCTCCAACAGCTGGAAGATGTAGAGAATACAGAAGACTATTGGCAGCAGGTCAAAACAGTATGGAAGGAGACATGTGAAGAAATACTGGGGAAAAGGGAAAGACAACAAAAAGCATGGATAACAAACAGAAACCATCAATAAGATAAAAGACAGAAAAAACAAGAAAGCAGAGTTAAACACAAGCAAAACTAGAAGCTCCAGAGCCAAGGCTCAAGAAGTGTACACAGAAGCAAACAAAGAAGTAAAAAGAAGTATCAAAAGAGACAAGAGGAAGTATATTGAGGAGTTGGCAAGAGAGGCAGAAGATGCTGCAGCCAAAGGAAATATGAGAGAACTGTATAGCAGCACAAAGAAGCTAACAGGGAAATACAAGCAAACAAGTTGCCTCATAAAAGACAAGAATGGGAAACTGCTCAGCAATATACAAGAGCAAATGAAGAGGTGGACAGAATATTTTGGGGACCTTCTCAATAGACCAGCTCCACAAAACCCGCCGGACATCCAGCCAGCAGAAGAAGAGCTACAAATTAACGGTGAAAGACCAACGAAGGAAGAAATAAAGAAAGCCATAAAGCTTCTAAGAGAGGGAAAAGCGTCTGGACCTGATGGCATTCCAGCAGAGGCCATCAAAGCAGATATCGACACGGCTACAGAGATGTTATATAAATTACTTGGTAAAGTCTGGGAAAAGGAAGAGATACCAGCAGAATGGAAGGAAGGATATCTGGTTTAAGTTGCCTAAGAAGGGAAATTTACAAGAGTGCACAAATTATAGAGGAATAATGTTACTATCAGTGCCAGGAAAAGTATTAAACAGGATTATCCTTGAGAGATTAAAAGAGTCCATAGACAAGAAACTGAGAGATGAACAAGCAGGTTTTCGACAAAACAGATCATGTACAGACCAGATAGCCACTTTGAGAATAATAGTTGAACAAAGTCTGGAATGGAATTCACCACTATACATCGGATTTGTGGACTACGAAAAGGCATTTGACAGTGTAGACAGAGAATCACTTTGGAAATTGATGAGGCATTATGGAGTTCCCCTGAAGATCATTAATTTAATAAAGAAAACATATGAAGACATGACATGCAGAGTTCTTCACGAAGGACAGCTTACAGAACCGTTTGGGATAAGAACAGGAGTGCGACAGGGATGCCTCTTGTCTCCATTTCTTTTCTTGCTGGCAATAGATTGGGTTATGAGATCATCGACAACACACAACAGAAATGGAATCCAGTGGACTCTGACTAAGCAGTTGGATGATCTGGATTTTGCTGATGACTTGGCTCTTCTGTCCCATAACCGTAATCAGATGCAGGACAAATTGAAAACACTCGATGAGAGGTCACAGCAATTGGGTCTGAAAATACACAGGGAAAAGACAAAAATAATGAGAATAAATGCAGGTAATGATAACAGGGTTGAACTTGAAGAAACACCAATTCAAGATGTAGAATCATACACATATCTTGGCAGTAATATAGACAAAGTTGGAGGGACAGACAGCGATATCAAAATAAGAATACAAAAGGCAAGAGGAGCTTTCATTGCATTGGGAAATATATGGAGATCAAGAGAAATTGGATCCAACACGAAAATAAGAATCTTCAACTCAAATGTGAAGTCAGTCCTATTGTATGGCTCGGAGACATGGAGAACAACAAAGACAACAACCAAAAAGCTACAAACTTTCATAAATGGGTGCTTGCGTAGAATAGAGGGATTAAAATGGTATGACAAGGTTACCAACGTGGAACTGATGACAAGAACTAGACAAGTGCCAGTGGAACAAGAGATGAGAAGGGAAACCTGTTGATAGCATTACAAGGCAGTCCTTGTTCTGGAACCCCCAGGGCAAGAGAGGCAGAGGAAGACCAAGAAGTACATGGAGAAGAGAGTTGGAAACAGAGGTGAAAATGATGAGGAGAACATGGAAAGAACTTGAGATGATGGCACGGGACAGGAGGACTTGGCATGTGTTTGTTGAAGGCCTATGCTCCTTTGGGAGTGGAGGGTTATGAAGAAGGTAACATATATACCTTTAAATTGACAGAGGCTTTGTTTGATATTTTAGTAATTTGCTTTGATATATTTTTTAAAATATTTTTTTTCATTGTTTTTCATACAAATATAGAGTATTTTTAAAAAAAAAATCATTAAAAATAGAATTTTAAACTTATCAAAAAAAGTCTCTGACAAATTGTTTTAAGTGTAAGTCACAACATGTGTGTGCAATTTGGTAAAGTTTGGTCAATGGAAAACATAAGTTTTTAGCTCTCGAAAATTGGTGAAAATCCAAAATGGCGGATGGTTTTTTTTTTGGTTACCATGGTAACCACATGTTTTTTAACAAAATAAACTGTAGAATTTGGTTCATGGACATACACTGTGTCTATTGAGCACATAAAAAGTTTGAAAATGTTATTAGAACAAAAGTTAGTTTTCACTGTAGTCCAACCCCTTAAATCAGGTTTTACGGCATGTGTTTTAAATGAAGTGTTACTGCTGCCGAAAAGCGATGGTTTAACTATTATCTCTTTATTTATTGTTATGTCACTCTTATTACTGTATGAGGATTTCAGTTTCTCATAAATAATGTCTACAGCTCTATTGTGCCTTTGTTGGTATAATGTTTGAAATTTGGTACATCCATTCAATACATGTGACACTGTTTCGTATGGGTGGTTACATATTTTGCACATTTTCGTGTATGTCTGTGGATAGTAAAGATGTAAAAGACTTTCGCATTCAAGCAACTGTAACCTCGATCTCACAGCAAATGAAAGTATTTGATCACTTAATTTAACATTAGATAGAAAACTAGATGACAATAAATGGTTTACACATTTCATTTCGCGCACTATTCTCCCTGGTGACGATTTACTTTTTAGTTCACTTAGAATTAGGTTAAGTTTATGTGATTTAAATCCAGAATAAAAAGCATTTGCTGACTTGTATGTTAGACTCACATCTTCATCTACGTCTAAATGTACAATGTAATGGCCACCGTCATCCACTTTCACACTCACTCCTTCACGCGCGCATTCTTCATTCAGCTCTACCCAAAATGATCTTGGCCAATTCACCTTCAATCTTTTAACTAGATGGTTCGTTTCGTTTAGCTCGTAACTTGCAAAGTTATTCCTATCTTCATCTACTTGGTCTATTTTACGTTTTCTCATATGTTTATCGCTGCAGTTTTTACAAGACTATCATCACAATTGAGCATACTGATAAAGAATGAAATATGTCGAGAGTGGTATAATATGAAGGGGTTTGGTATGCCAAGGCCACCCTTCGACCTGGGACAAAAGAAATAGCTCCTTGTGGATGATTCATTTAGCGCTAACCATGTTCTAACGTGTTGTACAATTTCATCTTCAATTTCTTTAAGTTGTTTTTCTGTAAAGTGTATGTTAGAAAATAAAACATGAGAGGACCGAAACACATCGGGTTAATTAATGAGATCTTTGCTGATGTTGGTTAGGGGGCACAGTTTATTTGGTTAAATTTGACCTAAATTCTAATATAAGGTTGCTTGCTTGGAACTGGTCCGATGTATTATCAATTGTAATGTCATGTCCTAGGTATCTGTAGGAACGCCCTCAGTCAGAAGAGGGGATTTCATGACCTTGGATATTAATGTCCGCCTTACGAGTTTTGACCCAATTGTTTCCGCTTCGCTGACCGCTGAACACTGTACACTTTTGTGGCTTAACCACCATCCCGCTGGTCTCCATAAATACTGTTGTCTTCTATTCCATTGATTGTAAGTCGTGTATGTTGGTGGCGAAGAGACTTACGTCATCCACATACCCTTGAATGGGATTCGGCACGTGATATATTTGATAACCTTGCTCAGTCCACCGCAGCCATTTATCGATGCCTTGCTCAAATACAATGACACTCCATGGGCACCCCTGAATAATACCTTTCTTACGCTCAATCCGGTCTGTGATAGTACTGGCGTTTTTAACTTGATAGGAGGAGCCACTGTATATATCTTTGGTGATGCTGACAAAGACGTCAGGGTAGCCTGATTCGCTTAGCTCCCTTATCATAAATTCGTGGTCAATGCTGCCAAATGCATCTTTAATATCAACAAAGCACAGATAGGCTTTTCCTGATGAATGTAGAAAGTCACTAACTGCTGTTTTTAAGGTGAAGACATGTTCTTGAAGACGATTTCTTGGCAATGATCCTTTTTGCCGAGGTGACAGTCGTTGGGTGTCAACAATCCACTGCATGTGTCGAGATTGAATTAATTTCATGAACAGCTTGTATGATGATAGCAGATGGGTCTCCAGTCTTCGATGGTGCTTAAATTTCCATTTTTAGGCACAAGGGTAATTACACCGTGCTTCCAGTCTGGTGGCACCCGTTGGTTGAAAAGGCATGTGTTAAAAATAACCGTTAGGATTGGAGCGAGCTTGTGTGCATACATACATACATACATACATACATACATACATACATACATACATACATACATACATACATGCATGCATGCACGCACGCACACACACACACACACACACTCACTCACACACACACATACATACATATCAGAATCTTTATTCTCCGTAAAATACATTAATATGTACAGACATGATATAATAGATACAACATGGCAAATAGGAGAATCATTAGAATTTACATGAAGTGTTGAAGACGTCTCAAGTAGTTAGTTATATGTGGGTGTTTTTACATCGAACATTTGTGTTACACATACATACACATTTTTTAAGCTTTCTAAAAGACATTGGCATATAATGATATGGTATAACCTGCCAAAAATGAGAATTATTGAAATTTACAAAATGTATGTGGAATACCATTCAAGTAGAGCAATATGGTTGTTGTTACATGGGGGTTTTATCAGAATTTTTGTTTGCCATAAAAAAACGTTGACAGCTAGTAGAGTGAGATATTAAATATAGCATCAAATACAATAGTCGTTTGGTATAGTAGACAGAGGAGCACAATTGAGTTTAGACTGTGTGGAAAACATCACATCAATTCAAAATGGGTGTTTTTTACATCGAAGTTTCCATATTCTGTAGGAACCTATAGTTGCACTAATACTTGTCGTAGATTTTTTTGATAGGAGAATTAAGACTGAGTTTAGTTCCTTCTGAATAGACTAGAATGAGTGATAGTCACAGTGTGAGATAGAAATGCAAAATAGATTTCCACGAGTGAGGTGGTGGAATAGTGATAGAGGCTGTCTCTGAGAGCGGGAAATCTCCTCTCTCTCTCACCTATCTTCTACGACAGATCTAAAGTAGTCAGACAGTCTAGCACTTATACATTAAATATATATATATCCACTCACGTGCACGCACATTCAAGTGATGACAGTTAAACACACAGACGTGGGAAAACTATAACAATGATTATACAGATAATTTGGGATCGAGTTGACCAACGCACTGATTTAAGTTCAAGAGGAATTTTAATTATCATCTCAAATTTCTCACTACACCAAAAAAATACATAAAGGAAGCATACAAATAGTCATAAAAAAATCAATGAATTTCTACCAGGATGATAGACCCGTTATGATCTGCCCTCTAGGTTTAGCCCCAGTCCCGTTTAGGAAAAAGATGATGGCCCAAAGAGGATCAATGATACATTAGCGGTAATCAAATGATTTTCCCCTGTTAAAGGTAGGGATAGACTTAGATATACTCTGGTCTATTCTAATGGAAAATATGGTTAGCAATAATTGCATTAAGTCAGTTAAGACAGCAAAATGGGTACCAAATTTCAACCATGGATAAATCACTCAGTCCTGCATTCACTCTAGACATTCAGCCATGTACACGTGCACATACTCACTGTTTTGGTAGACCTAACTGGAAAACACAAATTTTGTTAGGACATTCACATACAGAATCACCAGATGTAGTTGTAGCCAAGACAACCCCAGCTCCACAAAGTCAGATAGAATTCACTGCTTCGGGGAACGTTTCCTTGGTATTTCTTATTCTAGGATATCTGTCTATGTCACTTTAAAAAAAATCTTGTCCAGGCACGAAAGTCTACAGCGAGCACCGTGTCAATAGCTTAGGTTTTCTAGTAATAGGAATGTCAGGTCGGTGCCTTCTCTCCGTATAGGATTTACTTTGGTCACACCACAGATTTGTCCACAAAATAATCTAGTCGGACAATGTTAATGTTAGTTTTTGGAATATTCACGCCGCCAGGCAGAAAATTTACGTAGAGTTTATGGAAGAATTTAAGATCTGGCTCAAAAGCCCAGTATTGATCATTACAGTCTTTGAAACCCGTTAGTGGGATATAGTATTTCTGTCTAACTCTGTTGGCATATGCACTGTCAAACCAGTGTTACTTGAGAAACCCACGTGGTTCAAAATAAGGATTGTCTATTTCTTCACAAGTATGAAATTCTTATTAAACGCCGGTAAAGTTCGGGTCACCCCAGTATTTCCTGAATAAAAGGAAAAGCACATATAAATCATTTACATATTATGTACTCAATAACTTACATTTTAAATAGCAAGCCGACCGCTTGACTTATAATTTAAAACTACCCGAGGAATAAGTTATATTTAAAAATCAGTCCTCATGAATTAGGAATACGTATGCGTTCCGTCAATACTCATGAGGCATTAACCATTTATAAGTTTGTTATTAGAAAAATATACTCGACTGAGTAGTTAGCAGTTAAATTAAATTCATTATAGCTACATGTTTGTTAAGCTAAAAATAAAATTCTGCGTTCCACTGTAACTTGTCGTCTAGAGAACATAACAAACTTATAAATTATGCACTCTGTTCAAAAGAAACTAGTTAAAATGAAATGAGCGATTTAACGCTTTAACACTCACAAAATCTAGATATCTATTATATTAATCTCACCACAGAACTACGGAAACAACACGACTAGGATAATTCACTAGATAGGTAGTTAGAAGCTCGTCACAAATCTGACAAGAACTATGAAAGTAGCTATACAAGCTGCATTCGCTAAGCACGCATGTTCCGTCTACTGAAGATGTTGGAGACTGAAATGAAATCAGATTTCAGCTCCTGGGTGGATATTCGAAAACAGGGGCAAACACTCCCACATTTCCTCAAACTCCGAAATCATCTCCCCTTTTACGTGTAAAACACCTTCGTCAGCTTACCGCGTGAAGTAACGGCCATCAGTGACCGAGGCGTGCGTGAGTTGCAAATCTCAGACAGCCTGTCTCCAGTGCGGAGCGATTTTTCACGCTAAGCCGGGTTTTTCCTGATTAAACTGCTCGCGGTTTACTGAAAATGCAGACACTCTGTCTACCTGCCATGTCCCACGGGGTGAATTTTCACGCCCCAGGCCGGGGACCCTGCAGACGAATGTCTGGCGAGAGCCGTATATTCACGCTAACGTTCGACCGGCAGAGACTGACATCTACGTAATATCGTCACTATTGCGATTCTCCGTTTTGAGAAAAGAAACAGGTAAAGTTAAGGAATAGGATGAAAATATATTTCGCAAACGAATGGATGCAAAATATACAGGAAAAAGAATAAAGAGAGATAACAAAATTGAAGAATTCGGGTGAAAGAATAGGAAGAAGATTGTAGGCAATTTAATGATCATAACCTACGTGACAGGACGTCCCCCCTTAAGATATGGAAGCACTCCATGTCTACGTTATGGAATTAAATTTCCTATAACGGTTCCTTCGCGGTGTCTGTCTTCTTCCCTCTCATCTTCCCCCTCCATCTCTCTCCAATATCTACTCCAGTCTACTCCCCAAAGTTTCCTTCCTCTGGAATGTCTCCCATGCGCGCTTGAAAGAGCGTCGCCGCTTCTGACATTTTTGAAAGATTTCCTGTGATAGCGGTGGAATATCTCTGCCGCTATCATCATCTTCGTCAGCTTTGGCGATCGTCAGGAGATGGTCGGAGGTTGGCACTGGTCTTTCCAAGTATCTCTTTAACAGATTTAAATGGAAAACCTTCTCCTCTCCTTGAATAGAGATCTGGTAGTTAGCCTTAGAAATCTTTTTCAGGACGGTAAACGGCCCTTGCCATCCGATCTTCAGTTGGTTGTTCCCGGTAGGGAGTAACACCAAAACTTTCTCTCCTGCTTCCAGTTCTCTCTCTTTCGCGACTTTCCTGTATCGGTTAGCGTGCTTCGTGCGTGCTCGCTTAAAGTTAGTCGTCGCTAGGTCCCATTCTAGTTTCAACCTTTCCTTTAAAACCGACACATATTTACTTGCTGAGACAACTGTCTCATCCGCCTTCTCGTCTGTCAGAGACCTAAGTAAGGCTTCAAGCGGTTCCTTGATAGGTCTGCCGAATAAAAGCGTAGCTGGCGGAAATCCTGTGGAAGTATGAGGAGATTCTCTGTAGCCAAATAATGCTGCAGGAATACAAAGATCCCAATCTTCAGGTTTCACTTGTGCCAGTTTACTTAGCATCATGTTGAGGTTTCCATTAGCACGTTCCACGAGCCCATTTCCGGCCGGAGTATATGGCTTAGTGTGGATGTGTTGGGTCCTCAAGATCTTAACGATCTCATCCATCAACAGGTTTCGGTATGGAGATCCGTTATCCGTCAACACTTGCTGAGGGAATCCCAACCGAGTGAAAATCTGCACGAGGGCTTCTGCGACATGCTTTGCATCTGCGCATGTTAGCGGGATAGCTTCTGCCCATAAAGTGCATGTATCGACTAAGGTCAGGATGAACCTGTTCCTTCTTTTAGTCCTTTCGAAAGGCCCTAAAATGTTGATCACAACCCGTTCGAATGGTGTTCCCATTATTGGCATTTCACCCATGTGGACTGGGGGTGTCCGTTGCTTGGGTGGTACACGTTGGCACTGGGCACAGGATTTGACGTACCTGATAATATCAGTGTTTACTCCTGGCCACCAATAATGAGTGGTTATACGTTGGTTTGTGGCGTTCTGTCCCATATGTCCGCTGAAGGGAAGAGAGTGCTCCATTTCTAGGATTTGGCTTCTGTACTGTTTCGGTACTAGGAGCTGGTTGTAACCTTGATCAGGCTTGCCCGTTCTGCGATACAGTACGCCATCCTTAGAAAAAATGTCCCCGTGCTGTGTGGGTTCCTTAGCCATGGGCAGTTTCCTAAAGCAGGGTGCCAAGGTAGGATCCTTTTGTTGCGCTTCTTTAAGTTCCATAGGTAACAAATTCGGCGCAGGCTCCTGTTCCGTCTTGGTTTGCCCTCTTGTAGTTACCGCTGCCACAATCGGCTCTTCCGGTTTCCCAATAGACACGTATCTACCGCCAAGTATGACTGGGTAGATGGGATCATCCATAACAGCCGCTTTGATCACGCCTCTGACAAAGTCAGAGTGTATCTCCACCAGTGCGATGGGAAGCGCTGTAGGTGCATCACTCTTAGAGACTCCACAAAGTTTGACGGTCTCTCCTGTCTCTTGACCGGGTTTAACCAGGTTTCTGACCACAATGCAATCAAAAGAAAGCCCCGTGCCAAATAAACAAAGACTTTGAGAACCGTTCAAAATAACAGTATCTCGCGTTGAGGGTCTATCCCCAACAGGTTTGGAATCACTGTCAACAATTCCGCCTTGCGAGACTGTCAATAAGCATCCGATGCGTTTAGGCTCGGTGTGCTCGCTCTGATCATCTGTCCCGTGCGCAGGGGTTTTCCCCTTTGCCACCTTGTCCTTTCTGGCTGCGCTGCCATGTAGGGCGGTCGGGTTGATCAGACTGTCTGGGGTGGTTGGGGTACTTGTTCTTGTAGAACTTGGATTTTTCAGGAGGGGATTTTGAGGTCCAGTTTCTCTGTGGTTATTCTGATTAGAAGCCTGAGAAGATTGCTCTAGATTATTTTTTCGAAAATGCTCCTCTGTCGGTTTCCGCTTTGTGGCCGGTAGTTCAGCCAGCGCATTTTGATAACGCTCAGACTTCTCTAAGATGTCTTCAAGTTTTTCTGCACCCTGCTCAGCTAGAAATCTCCGGGTATCTGCAGACAATGTGTTCTTTATTTGTTCTGTTAAAACAAATTCCTCAAGACCTTCATAGGTAGAGGGGAGCTGCGAGAGCTCTAGGCACTTTGTCAGATATCCTTTCAAACGAGACGAGAACTGCTGAAAAGTTTCAGAATTCTCCTTTCTGCTGTTGCAAAACAGTTGCAGAAATTTGCGCGCATTCATTTCAAAGCGCTCCAGTAACGCTTTCTTCAACAGATCATAGTTGTCTTGTTGGGTGCTTTCTAGTTTCGAGTAAACATCATAAGCAGAACTTTTCAAAGCCTGAGAAAGCTTCATATTCCAAAGCAACCTCTCTAAACTGTACAGAGTTGCAATTTTCTCAAATTTTTCTAGATACGTGTCAATCTTCTCGTTAGGACAAGGGAAAGATTCAAGTGGAAAAGACATAGCAGTGAGATGAGTAGATTGAGTGTTAGAAGGATCAGTTAAGGAAGAATGGGGAGAAGACTCTCCATTGCTGGAGGTAGAGGCACCACGACTTTGGAATTCTAGAGTTTTAAGAGCCAACTCATGCTGTCGTCGCTGCTCATTTTCTCTTTCCTCATGCTGTCTCTCCTCTCTTTCCTCATGCTGTCTCTCCTTCTCTCTTTCGTTCGCCCTGCGAATTTCCATTTCCTCATCCATCTTCTTCTGCTCTTTAGCTTCAGCTGCTTTCCTCTCCGCATCATATCTCTCAAGTTCGTCTCTGACAAATGCTTTCGCTTCCTCTCCTTCCAGTCCCTCCTCTCTCGCTTCGTCCCTGAGGAGTTGTCTAAGCTTTGCCCTCTCGGCCATATTAGGTCAGTGACTGAGACTAGTGGAGAAAGGAATAAAGAAAAGGATACTCTGGTTCCTTCCACTTACGAGAAAAAATTACCAAAAATTTCAAAAGATGATATACTTCACCCTGGGATACCTCCTCCAAAAATAAAAATCTAACTATCGCTGCTATTAATCGGCAATAAAGCACCTAATGCAAAACACGACTACGCCAACTAAATGGTAGTTAAGATTAATCCCTGAAAAATAAGTAGCTACAGTGGAAAAGCAAAATAATTGTTGCAAAAATTACAGAGAAAAATAATCCCTTAATTTTTAAGATCCACTATAAGTTCGCCCCTGAAGTCAGATCGGGTAAGGGAGGCAATTAGTCTGGACAAAAAAAAAGTCCGAAACGCACTCCTTAACTTAGTTCAAACACCGTTCTGCCTCAGTACCCAGTGAATGTTATACACTCACCACTTTACCAGTGTTTAGTATTACAAAATCAGTAATTAACATATATTCCGACAATCAACCTGTAACTGAAATGTATATTATTCAAAATGCTGTGGAAAAAAACTTATCAGTTTGTGTGGTCAGCACGCCCGTAAACAGATCGTTAGTCTAGGGGATAAATTATTTAGAAAAGATACACAACTCACAAGACAATCACACTCTTAGTGTATTACAGAATAAAGAATCTCACAGACGAGCTAATATATTTATCGTACTCGTCTTCCCATTCTAAGTTCAAAAACCGGAAGCGAGCCACCATTTGTCGTACTCGTCTTCCTATTCTAAGTTCAAAAATCCCGATAGACGAGCCCACATTTGTCGTAGATTTTTTTGATAGGAGAATTAAGACTGAGTTTGGTCCCTTCTGAATAGACTAGAAGGAGTGATAGTCACAGTGTGAGATAGAAATGCAAAATAGATTTCCACGAGTGAGGTGGTGGAATAGTGATAGAGGCTGTCTCTGAGAGCGGGAAATCTCTCTCTCTCACCTATCTTCTACGACAGATCTAAAGTAGTCAGACAGTCTAGCACTTATACATTAAATATATATATATCCACTCACGTGCACGCACATTCAAGTGACGACAGTTAAACACACAGACGTGGGAAAACTATAACAATGATTATACAGATAATTTGGGATCGAGCTGACCAACGCACTGATTTAAGTTCAAGAGAAATTTTAATTATCATCTCAAATTTCTCAAAACACCAAAAAAAAAATACATAAAGGAAGCATACAAATAGTCATAAAAAAATCAATGAATTTCTACCAGGATGATAGACCCGTTATGATCTGCCCTCTAGGTTTAGCCCCAGTCCCGTTTAGGAAAAAGATGATGGCCCAAAGAGGATCAATGATACATTAGCGGTAATCAAATGATTTTCCCCTGTTAAAGGTAGGGATAGACTTAGATATACTCTGGTCTATTCTAATGGAAAATATGGTTAGCAATAATTGCATTAAGTCAGTTAAGACAGCAAAATGGGTACCAAATTTCAACCATGGATAAATCACTCAGTCCTGCATTCACTCTAGACATTCAGCCATGTACACGTGCACATACTCACTGTTTTGGTAGACCTAACTGGAAAACACAAATTTTGTTAGGACATTCACATACAGAATCACCAGATGTAGTCGTAGCCAAGACAACCCCAGCTCCACAAAGTCAGATAGAATTCACTGCTTCGGGGAACGTTTCCTTGGTATTTCTTATTCTAGGATATCTGTCTATGTCACATTTAAAAAAATCTTGTCCAGGCACGAAAGTCTACAGCGAGCACCGTGTCAATAGCTTAGGTTTTCTAGTAATAGGAATGTCAGGTCGGTGCCTTCTCTCCGTATAGGATTTACTTTGGTCACACCACAGATTTGTCCACAAAATAATCTAGTCGGACAATGTTAATGTTAGTTTTTGGGATATTCACGCCGCCAGGCAGAAAATTTACGTAGAGTTTATGGAAGAATTTAAGATCTGGCTCAAAAGCCCAGTATTGATCATTACAGTCTTTGAAACCCGTTAGTGGGATATAGTATTTCTGTCTAACTCTGTTGGCATATGCACTGTCAAACCAGTGTTACTTGAGAAACCCACGTGGTTCAAAATAAGGACTGTCTATTTCTTCACAAGTATGAAATTCTTATTAAACGCCGGTAAAGTTCGGGTCACCCCAGTATTTCCTGAATAAAAGGAAAAGCACATATAAATCATTTACATATTATGTACTCAATAACTTACATTTTAAATAGCAAGCCGACCGCTTGACTTATAATTTAAAACTACCCGAGAAATAAGTTATATTTAAAAATCAGTCCTCATGAATTAGGAATACGTATGCGTTCCGTCAATACTCATGAGGCATTAACCATTTATAAGTTTGTTATTAGAAAAATATACTCGACTGAGTAGTTAGCAGTTAAATTAAATTCATTATAGCTACATGTTTGTTAAGCTAAAAATAAAATTATTCTGCGTTCCACTGTAACTTGTCGTCTAGAGATCATAACAAACTTATAAATTATGCACTCTGTTCAAAAGAAACTAGTTAAAATGAAATGAGCGATTTAACGCTTTAACACTCACAAAATCTAGATATCTATTATATTAATCTCACCACAGAACTACGGAAACAACACGACTAGGATAATTCACTAGATAGGTAGTTAGAAGCTCGTCACAAATCTGACGAGAACTATGAAAGTAGCTATACAAGCTGCATTCGCTAAGCACGCGTGTTCCGTCTACTGAAGATGTTGGAGACTGAAATGAAATCATATTTCAGCTCCTGGGTGGATATTCGAAAACAGGGGCAAACACTCCCACATTTCCTCAAACTCCGAAATCATCTCCCCTTTTACGTGTAAAACACCTTCGTCAGCTTACCGCGTGTCGTAACGGCCATCAGTGACCGAGGCGTGCGTGAGTTGCAAATCTCAGACAGCCTGTCTCCAGTGCGGAGCGATTTTTCACGCTAAGCCAGGTTTTTCCTGACGAAACTGCTCGCGGTTTACTGAATATGCAGACACTCTGTCTACCTGCCATGTCCCGCGGGGTGAATTTTCACGCCCCAGGCCAGGGACCCTGCAGACGAATGTCTGGCGAGAGCCGTATATTCACGCTAACGTTCGACCGGCAGAGACTGACATCTACGTAATATCGTCACTATTGCGATTCTCCGTTTTGAGAAAAGAAACAGGTAAAGTTAAGGAATAGGATGAAAATATATTTCGCAAACGAATGGATGCAAAATATACAGGAAAAAGAATAAAGAGAGATAACAAAATTGAAGAATTCGGGTGAAAGAATAGGAAGAAGATTGTAGGCAATTTAATGATCATAACCTACGTGACAATACTGACATATTTACATAAAACTTTGGCTTCAAATTTCCGCAACCCTAGCGACATTAATCCACTCACACACTTTGCATGCACATGACCCAAACTACCAATTATCAGTACGATTACATGCGTACGGTAGCCTAGTTCGTTAATTTCTGCAGTCAATGGATAGTACTTATCAAATTTATGTTGGTAACATTTATCTAAATGGGCATCATACGGTATTGCTGCCTCCGCTATAAAAGCCGTTTTGTTCTGTCGATTGATTATTGTTAAATCAGGTTTTACGGCATGAGTCTTAAATGATGCGTTACTGCTGCCGAAAAGTGGTGGTTTAACTATTATCTCTTTATTTATTGTTATGTCACTTTTATTATTGTATGCAGATTTCAATTTCTCATAAATAATGTCTACAGCTCTATTGTGCCTTTGTTGGTATAATGTTTGAAACTTGGTACATCCATTCAATAAATGTGACACTGTTTCGTATGGGTGGTTACATATTTTGCACATTTTCGTGTATGTCTGTGGGTAGTATAGATGTAAAAGACTTTCGCATTCCAGCAACTGTAACCTCGATCTCACAGCAAATGAAAGTATTTGATCACTTAATTTAACATTAGATAGAAAACTAGATGACAATGAATGGTTTACACATTTCATTTCGCGCACTATTCTCCCTTGTGACGATTTACTTTTTAGTTCACTTAGAATTAGGTTAAGTTTATGTGATTTAATTCCAGAATAAAAAGCATTTGCTGACTTGTTTGTTAGACTCTCATCTTCATCTACGTCTAATTGTACAATGTAATGGCCACTGTCATCCACTTTCACACTCACTCCTTCACGCGCGCATTCTTCATTCAGTTCTACCCAAAATGATCTTGGCCAATTCACCTTCGATCTTTTAGCTAGATGGTTTGTTTCGTTTAATACATACACACAATACATACATAGATAGAATCTTTATTATCCAAAAAAATACATTAACATGTACTTGATATAGTATAAAAACACCATATCATATCGGATAATCATTTAGAGTCCGCAAGTGTGTTAAACTCCGCCCAGGAAACAATCGCCAAACGTTCATAATCCGTTGAATTCAACTCGTACACAGTTTATAAGCTGACATCAAAAGTCTCCAGCCTTCAGTTACCGTCACCAGCGTTGCCACTCAAGTTCTAGAGATAAACCCAGATGTTCTTCTAAAAAAAAACCCAGAAATACCCAGATTATTTTATGCCTCAAATACACGGGATAGACGATGCTTACATAATCTTTTATGTGCATCTTTATCACAAATAATCTGTGTGCTACCAATTTTTATGTATTTCTTCATTTGTTTTTTTTTTATTATTACCAAAAATTCACAATTAAATAAAAATGATTTTAATAACACCCCAATATATGAACTCTTTAAAATGAGATATTTTAACAGTAATATACTTACATTAGTTACATTAACAAAATGTTCCTCAAATTAAATATAAAATGTTAGTTTTAACTTGTTACTGTTGAAAAATGTCACTTGTCAGAGACTCGGCATCCATGTCGACAACTTCTCCTTCGTCAAGACCATATGCATAAATTGACGTTGAATCCTGATTGTGAAGTTCCAAAATCTTTGCATATCTCTGCCGACAACGTCCTTTACGCACATCTTCAACCACGCTTTTACTAGGATTAAACGTATGACAAACTCCATCTTTGGCAACTGCTTGCTTGGCTAGTTTTTGATTGGAAACTGTTTCACACAAAAGCTTGTTGGTGTGTTTAGTTTTAACTAAGTTAACCTTCGAAAACACTCTTTCGACGCATGCTGAGGAGTGAGGTAGTGGCCATAAGCGTGCACATGAGGTCAGCCAAAACATCAAATTTTTTCTGGTTATTAGCATCTGTTACTTGTTGCAGTCCCAGCCAGAATGCGGGCGGATCCTCATCCACTAGATGTCCAAGATCTTTTCGGTACGATGCCAGTTCTCGCCATTGATCAGACAGAAGATCAAGGCTCTCTTCTGAAACAATTTTTGAGAACTGCGCTGCTAAAGAAATGACAGAAGGTTTGTTGATCTCGAGAGCTTGCTTTGGATCCAACAGCTGCATTTGCGCCAGAACACTGTTTTGTTCAAGTGGGAACCTGCGTCGTATTTGAGTACAAAGTTCAATACGGTGTGCCAATGCATCCTTGCGAAACTGGACTTCTTTATCTCGTAACGGTTGTCGCATTAACTGCGCTTCACATCGTCCACCAAGCTCAATGTAATTCAGTTTCTTGTGCACCTGTACATCCGAAGGATCAATGTCGGCAAGAGTGCGATGTTCTTCTAGAATAATCATGCTGCAATATTTCCTGCCTAATAAACATACTGAGAAGAAAACGATACTCTCTTGTTACACTCGTGTACACTTTGTGAAGACGGAAGTTCTCGGACTGGAATTCCATGTTCATGACGTTAACTTTACCCAGTATGTAGCCGACAAATAGAAGCATGTGCTTCATGCCAACAGTGTTCGTCGTCTGCAGGATTTGCCCCGCACCGTCGACGTTGTCCACTGAAGCTTCGGATTGGAAATACAAGTTCAGAGCATCCCATTGCTCAAGGATCCTCTCAATGACTGCTTCACGGGACAGCCAGCGTGTTTCACACAGCTTCAACACTTTATGTTTCTGGGCCTGAACTACATCTTGTATAAACTGGAACTTGAAATTTCTTTTACTACTACGCGAAAAATAGAATCAAACAATCTTTATGAAAATTTCAAGCCAAGATGGTTGGTGGTTGCTGGCTGCATTTGCACAGAGTGCAAATGAATGACAAACACAGCCGATAACAAAGGCATGTGGAATCTCTTTCTTCAGATGTGCCTGTAAACTACTTGCAGTCCTCATCATAGTGGCACAGTTGTCTGCAGCAAAACCAATGGCGTTACTAAGCGGGATTTCATGCGTGCTCAACAATTTCTTAACAGCTGTAAACATTCCAAGACCAGCCCCATCCTCCACGTCAATGAGGTCTAACAGTGAATCTACTACTTTTCTTGTTTTGTGTCACAGAATCGCACAACGACTGCCAACATCTGGTTCGTAGAAATATCAGTACTCTCATCAACGAGTATAGAAAATTTCTGATTTCTGCAAATGTTTATAACTTCAAGCCGCTCAAAATGAGCAATGCCGTACTGCATCACATAGGCAGCCTTGGTGCGCTTCAGTGAAATTTTTTTTAGTAATTGTGCTGTCCGGAAATATCTGCTTGCAACATTCAATCAAATGATCAGCTTGCGAAAACGGAGTATTATGTTCTGCCATGAAAGCCGACAACACTATCTCCGCTTTAGCAATTTTGTCTTGGAGACAGGGCTCTTTTGGTTTGATGAAAAACTTTGTTAATGTTCAGAGTTTTGCTTTTGGCTTCGAAGTTTTTCATGTGCTTCTGTGTGCTTTTATGTGTCAATAAAGCTGTTTTGTTGGCATTAGTTAATGTACAGGAACAGACCGTACAAATCGCAGCATAGCGATTACCAGAGTCCGGCTTTATCCAATCCTTCAGTTCGCTGTCTGTTAGCCATTCCGCACAAAAAGCCTGCTGATACCATGGCTTCACTTTTTTACGCAGTGGCGTGTGTGTCGTCATGCTACCACAACTACCTAGCGTACCTTCATCATCGCTCATTTTATAATCTTATAATAAAAAAAAAAAAAAAAAAAATATGCTGTTTATCTGCTTAAGTCTAAAATGCAAAAAGAAGACTTTATAACACATCGCAAAAATGACTGAGTATTGCAGATGACAGCCATTAACAGAATAACAGGAAATAGATAGCTGATGTAAACGAGTCAAAAGACAACGTCATTGATGTGGTTAAAAACAAGAATTAAACTTAAGTGGAATAAAAAATATATAGCACATAATATTTTACATTTAATTATAATATACATATAATGTATAATGCTCAGTGCACAGAATATACATACATTGTAAATGCCAATTGTCAAATATACCCAGATTAATGCAGATTTTGAAAAAAATTACCCAGATACCCAGACGGAAGCCCAAAAACCCAGATCTAGTAAGAAATACCCAGCTGTGGCATCACTGACCGACACCGTCTTTTGGGACATGAGCAAAAACCAAACATTCACGATTCTACTGGAATCTGACACGTGTCCGCGCTGTGATCTTTCAGCAACGCACACCTTAGTAAGGGGTCCTCGGATCTTTCCATTCTCGATGAGGGGTGACAG
The DNA here is from genome assembly GCA_024509875.1 of Oreohelix idahoensis. Taxonomy (NCBI): domain Eukaryota; kingdom Metazoa; phylum Mollusca; class Gastropoda; order Stylommatophora; family Oreohelicidae; genus Oreohelix; species Oreohelix idahoensis. Next base: position 63,606 of record JAMPIV010019921.1, on the reverse strand, counting down.
TATCCGGTTGCCATTGATAACGAAGCTATAGTTTCTTTCCGGAGGCTTCATAAACTAATATATATTCTTTACAAATAAAAATGTCAATTTTAAAGTTTAATTTTTGCCTTTCACTGATATCCTTAATTTCTGTAGCCATCTTTTTGGGTGTTGTTATAGTCGATGATAGGATTTTCCACTTACTAACGTGAGAGCTTCAGGTTGACACACCTCTCAAAGCTGTGGAAAAGTCTCTTCTCTGCGACAAATCTTGTTTCAGCATTGCACAAAATTAATAAGTCAGTGGATCTTTCCATTCACAATGAGGGGTGACAGTATCCAGTTAGCCATTGCTAACGAAAACATTGTTTCTTTCCAGTGGCTTCACAAATGAATATATATTTTTGTAAATGAAAAGTTCAGTTTCAAAGACCTTTTCGTTTCTATCTATCACACATATCCCTAGTTTATGTAACAATCTCTTCAGGTGTTGTTGTTCGTTCGTCCATCACGGGTGATGAAGACCACTCTGTTCATCCAATTAATAGGAATATGTTAGGTTAGTCTATGGGTATAGCAAACGGGCTGATCACCTGTTTGCTAGTCACATTGATTACGGAAACAATGACAAATGGATCCATTTGCTGTTGCCCTAAAGACGCCATTAGGCGTGATGGGCTACAACGGTAAAAAAAATCAATTTGTTGTTGCCCTAAGACGCCACTAGGCGTACTGGCCACTGACTGCTTTGACGGTCTTTGGCTAAGGATGGAAGAAGAAGAAGTCTATGGGTACGAAAGTGACTGATGAGCCCGATGCGGGCCTTGAAAGATCTCGGACAGTGTGGGCAGGGAATGTTTGCTTCATGTGAAGGTTTTATTTCACGGTCCTTTCTAGCTTGTCTCCGCTGTTCCGCTGCTGCTCTTCTGGATGATTCGCATGCCGCTGCACCTTTACGAAGAGATGAGCGCCAAGCAGTTCGGTCTTGCGCAGCAGCTTCCCATGTGTCTGGGTTTATGTCAAAAGTTTTCAGTGACGTCTTTAACGTGTCTTTGAAGCGCTTCTTTTGGCCACCATGGGAGCGTTTACCCTTCTGCATCTCACCATAAAAGAGTATCGTTGGCAGTCGATGGTCTGGCATGCGGACTACATGACCTGCCCAGCGAATCTGTGACTGCATTAGAATAGTATCAATACTAGGGATACCAGCTCTGTCAAGAACGGCGGTATCCGGGATCTTGTCTTGCCATTTGATGTTCATTATCTTCCTGAGACAGACTGTATGGAAGTGGTTTAGCTTCTTTACGTGGCGCCTGTATACAGTCCATGTTTCACATGCATATAGCAGCACTGGAAGCACCGCAGCTCTGTATACCTTCAGCTTTGTCTGTAGACTAATGCCACTTCGATGCCAAACGTTGGTGTATAGTCTGCCAAATGTGCTGCTGGCTTTGGAGATCCTGGTGTTCATCTCATCATCAATGACAATGTTCTGGGATAGTGTGCTACCAAGGTATGTGAATCTGTTCACAACATTCAGTTTCTCACCATTAACCTTGATGATTGGCTCAGTATAAACTGTGCCAGGAGCTGGTTGGTACATGATTTCTGTTTTCTTCGTGTTGATGGTAAGCCCAAAGTTGGCGCAGGCTTCGGAGAATCTATCCACACTATGCTGCAGATCAGCCTCTGAGCCAGCATTGAGGGCACAATCATCAGCAAACAGAAGATCTTTGATGGTGTGTGATTTGACCTTGGTTTTTGCTTGAAGCCTCCTAAGGTTAAACAATTTTCCATCAGTACGATAACTAATGTCGATTCCTGTGTCCCCGTCTCTAAAAGCATCAGTCAGCATAGCAGAAAACATGATACTGAACAGAGTCGGTGCAAGTACGCACCCTTGTTTAACTCCATTTGAGACGGGGAAAGGCTCTGATAGCTCACCGTTTTCCTGAACTCTAGCCTGCATTCCATCATGCAGTTGCTGCACTATTGTGATAAATTTCTTTGGGCAGCCGTATTTTGCCATGATCTTCAATAGACCCTCTCTACTGACCGTGTCGAACGCCTTTGTCAAGTCGATGAAAGCTGTGTACAGGTCACAGTGCTGTTCTTGGCATTTTTCTTGTAGCTGTCTTGCAGCGAACACCATATCTGTGGTTCCACGTTCTTTCCGGAATCCACACTGACTTTCAGGTAAAAGACCTTTGTCAAGATGAGCCGTAAGGCGATTCAAAAGGATTCTGGCGAATATCTTCCCAGCGATTGATAAAAGAGAGATGCCTCGATGATTGTTACAGTCTTGGCGATTATCTTTACGTTTATATAGATGTATAATTGACGCATCTTTGAGATCGTGTGGGATGGTTTCACTCTGCCACATTTGCTGGAAGATCATGTGAAGTTTCTCTATCAGAACTGCACCGCCATCTTTATAAACCTCATCAGGAATTGAATCGGAGCCGGGGGCCTTTCCACTAGACAGTTGACGAATCGCTTTTTTAGTTTCCTCCAGAGTTGGTACATCATCTAATGCTTCATTTATAGGAATTTGGGGCAGGCGGATGATGGCTTCGTCATTAATAGATGATGGCTGGTTCAGAATATTATTAAAATGTTCAGCCCAGCGTTGGAGCATTTTTTCCTTGTCTGTAATTAGTGTTTTTCCATCTGCCTTAAGGATGGGAAATGATCCTGATGATGTTGGACCATAGACCGCTTTGAGTGCAAGGTAAAAATTTTTCAGGTCATGGCTGTCAGCAAAGCCTTGGAGCTCATCTGCTTTATTACTCAGCCATGAATCCCGCATCTGGCGTAGTTTAAGTTGGACGATTCTACGCATGTTGTTGAAAGCGTCTTTCTTGGATGTAGATTTTGGATCATTTAAATATGCTTTATGGAGATGGTGTTTCTCAGCCAACATCTGCTTTATATCATCTGAGTTCTCATCAAACCAGTCATTTTGTTTCTTGATGGAAGGACCCAGGACCTCTGTAGCAGATTTGTAGATCTGCTCACTTAGGGCTGCCCAATTTGTTTCCACACTTTGGCCATCTAGCGAGATAGATTTGAGACGGTCTTCTAAGGTGTCAGTAAATGACTGTTTGATTTTTGTCTTCTTTAGTTTGGTGACATCCAGCCTCTTTTGAGTTTTCTTCCCCTGAGGGCGCCTGGCTGGTTGGATACGAATTTTAAGTTTAGATACAATGAGGCGATGATCAGTCCAACATTCGGCACCACACATGGACTTGGTCACCCGGACATCTTGCCTGTCCTTCTTCCTAACAATTACATAGTCAACTAAGTGCCAATGCTTTGAGCGAGGGTGCATCCAGGAGGTCCTGTTGCGGGTAGGAAGTCGAAAAATGGTGTTGGTGATAAGGAGGTCATGTTCTGCGCAAGTCTGGAGGAGAAGAAGTCCATTGCTGTTACAGCGACCCACGCCGTACCTTCAAATAGTGCCATTCCAGGAGATGTTGTCTGAGCCTACTCTTGCATTAAAGTCACCAAGAATGATGAGCTTATCTGCTTTAGGAACTCATGCAATGACTGCATGTAGTTCTTCATAAAACTTATCCTTGACGTCATCCTGGTTTGTCATAGTTGGTGCATACGCACTAATGATGGTGGCATGTTTTCTTCCATAAAACAGGGGGATCTTGACCGTCATCAATCGGTCATTTATTCCCTTTGGGGGCCCCGCTAACTTGCTGACAATTGCTGTTTTGATTGCAAATCCAACCCCTGCTTCTCGTCTTTCTTCAGTTCCTCTTCCGCTCCAAAAGAATGTATAACCTGCACCCTTTTCGCAAAGTTGGCCCTCGCCTGCAAGTCGAGTTTCACTCAGTGCTGCTATGTCAATGTTGTACCTGGCTAGTTCTTTCCCAATCAGGGCAGTTCGTCTCTCAGGTCTGTTTGCGTTAAAGTCTTTGTCGAGGAGAGTGTACACATTCCATGCGCCTAGAATGAGGGGGAAAGATCTGTCCTTTCTTTTTCTTATATGTCGCCCGCCGAAGTAGGGTACCCACCAACCGCGGTAAGCTGGTTAGGTAATGGTGAAGCAGGCAATGTTTAGGGCACCTTTTCTAGCCCCTTCCTCATGCCATGGAGGTGAGCAGTGCTTTCCTAAAGAGGGCTGCTCAGACACTCAGGGGGCTGCCGAATGCCACTGCTGCTCCGATCAGTGGAAGACGACCATATGGCCTAAGCCGCCTGTGTGTAGGTCTGCGACTACGACTGCCAGCGTACCCACGCCTGCCGCTCGCCCATCGCCACAGGACTTGTTGTGAGTGGATGGATGAATGAATGAAAGAGTGACTTGCGCTGTGATTTGGATTAAAGTGAGGAAGAGTTGCGCAATTCGTCGACCTCACTCCCTCGCCTGGGTCCATCTCAATCCAGTGGCCAGACAAGTCAAGACGACTGGAGATGAAGTCAGGTGCAGTGGATGACCAGGGCTTTCTACGTGCCTCGCCGTGCTCCTTACGCTCCACAGCGCGTTGCTGGTAATCGCCGTCATGCCCGTTGAACCAACAGGTGGTTTCTTCCGCGCAGTCTATCGAATCCAGTCTTCGCATGCATGGGTAGGCAGACCCTAATTCACCGAAGGTTTATAACCATTCAGCTACCCTCACCTAGTTTAGCCGGCCTGTCAAAGCCGTTGCCCGGGGGGGGGGGGGGGGGGGCCGCTGTCGCATGCTGACAGCTACGAAGAGCCACAGGTGAGAGCTGGATGTCAGGTTTGGACCAAAGGTGGCCGAGCTGCCCTGAAAAGGGCATGACAGCTCCTTCAGGTGTTGTTAGAATAGGTATTAAGAATATCCACTTACAACCATAGGGAGCCTCAAAGCTAACCGTCAGGTCGAGCTGGCTTGACATGTTTCTATCTATCTATCTATCTATACATACATACATACATACATACATATCAGAATCTTCAGAATCTTTATTCTCCATAAAATACATTAATATGTACAGACATGATATAATAGATACAACATGGCAAATAGGAGAATCATTAGAATTTACATGAAGTGTTGAAGACGTCTCAAGTAGTTAGTTATATGTGGGTGTTTTTACATCGAACATTTGTGTTACACATACATAAAAATTTTTTAAGCTTTCTAAAAGACATTGGCATATAATGATTTGGTATAACCTGCCAACAATGAGAATTATTGAAATTTACAAAATGTGTGTGGAATACCATTCAAGTAGAGCAATATGGTTGTTTTTACATGGGGGTTTTATCAGAATTTTTGTTTGCCATAAAAAAAAACTTTGACAGCTAGTGGAGTGAGATATTAAATATAGCATCAAATACAATAGTCGTTTGGTATAGTAGACAGAGGAGCACAATTGAGATTAGACTATGTGGAAAACATCTCCAGCAATTCAAAATGGGTGTTTTTTACATCGAAGTTTCCATATTCTGTTAGAACCTATAATTGCACTAATACTGACATATTTGCATAAAACCTTTGCTTCAAATTTCCGCAACCCTAGCGACATTAATCCACTCACACACTTTGCATGCACATGACCCAAACTACCAATTATCAGTACTATTACATGCGTACGATGTCATGACGCTCAATGTGAGCAACCCTGAGCCCATATCAGTAAGGAATCGGCAACTGGTACAGACAGATACCTTCACATACCTAGGAAGCATAGTAACACCAGACGGTGGGGCAGGCAAAGACATCAACATCAGAATGAATAAGGCAAGAACAGCCTTCTTTAGCCTAAATAACATCTGGAAGTCCTCCCAATACAGCACAAGCACAAAATTAAGATTATACCAGAGTTGCGTGCTTTCTGTGCTTCTCTATGGTGCGGAATGCTGGAGAGTCACAGAGAAGGAAATGTCAAAATTGTCCTCTTTTCACACAACATGCCTAAGAAAAATTCACCGCATCTTTTGGCCGAATACCATCACCAACCAAGATCTGCTTACTCGTAGCAAGCAAGAGGACATGCACACCATCATAGCTGGCAGACGCTGGAGCTGGGTTGGTCATGTCCTCAGAAAAGACCCCGATGCCATCACAAGAACAGCTATGTTTTGGACCCCTGAAGGAAAGCGAAAGAGAGGCCGACCAAAAACAACTTGGCGGAGGACTGTGGAGGCTGAGATGCAAAGAATGAACCAGAGTTGGGGCACTGTACGAAGGATGGCCACCGACCGTGCAAAGTGGAATCAATTTGTTGTTGCCCTACAAGACGCCACTAGGCGTGATGGCCACTGACTGCTTTGACGGTCGGTGGTTAAGGATCGAAGAAGAAGAAGACATGCGTACGATAGCCTAGTTCGTTAATTTCTGCAGTCAATGGATAGTACTTATCAAATTTATGTTGGTAACATTTATCTAAATGGGCGTCATATGGTGTTGCTGCCTCTACTATAAAAGCTGTTTTGTTCTACATATATACATACATACATACATACATACATACATACATACATACATACATACATACATACATACATACATACATACATACATACATACATACATACATACATCATACATACATACATACATACATACATACATACATACATACATACATACATACATACATACATACATACATACATACATACATACATACATACATACATACATACATACATACATACATACATACATACATACATACATACATACATACATACATACATACATTTCTACATACATACATACATACATACATACATACATACATACATACATACATACATACATACATACATACATACATACATACATACATACATACATACATACATACATACATACATACATACATACATACATACATACATACATACATACATACATACATAACATACATACATACATACATACATACATACATACATACATACATATACATACATACATACATACATACATACATACATACATACATACATACATACATACATACATACATACATACATACATACATACATACATACATACATACATACATACATACATACATACATACATACATACATACATTACATACATACATACATACATACATACATACATACATACATTCATACATACATACATACATACATACATACATACATACATACATACATACATACATACATACATACATACATACATACATGCATACATACATACATACATACATACATACATACATACATACATACATACATACATACATACATACATACATACATACATACATACATACATACATACATACATACATACATACATACATACAACATACATACATACATACATACATACATACATACATACATACATACCTACATACATACATACATACATACATACATACATACATACATACATACATACATACATACATACATACATACATACATACATACATACATACATACATACATACATACATACATACATACATACATACATACATACATACATACATACATACATACATACATACATACATACATACATACATACATACATACATACATACTACATACATACATACATACATACATACATACATACATACATACATACATACATACATACATACATACATACATACATACATACATACATACATACATACATACATACATACATACATACATACATACATACATACATACATACATACATACATACATACATACATACATACATACATACATACATACATACATACATACATACATACATACATACATACATACATACATACATACATACATACATACATACATACATACATACATACATACATACATACATACATACATACATACATACATACATACATACATACATACATACATACATACATACATACATACATACATACATACATACATACATACATACATACATACATACATACATACATACATACATGCATACATGCACGCACGCACGCACGCACGTAACCATAATGGAGTGTAAGATATCCTGCTATGGTCCATCACTCACCAAGAATTTGTTTACTGTCTCTCACCAAGTCACATTCACCAAGAATGTGTTTACTGTCCCTGGCTGTAAGTCACATTCACCAAGAATTTGTTTACTGTCTCTGACAGTAAGTTACATCCACTAAGAGAGAAATAGCACTTTGGGTATCAAGCCCTGGTTAGCATCAGTTTGTTTCTTCAGAATTTTTTGTGCCGCCTGACCATAGCTAGTCTCTGTATAATTATGATGCTTGTTCTTGTGTATTTGCTTCTGTTTGTAGTTGTTGTTGGTGAGATACATCACACGTTAGCATGCAGTTCTAAGGTATGTCTCTTCTTGTAGCTGCAGTATGTTCTATTATCATGTGTTTTTTCTGTGGGCTATTTCTGCCCTATTTTTCTTTTATGGTTACCAGTGACAGACAGTTATCTTCAGTTATCTTGACTGTTTATTTTATGATGTTATCTCATGATTTATGTAAGAATTAGTCTTTGTTCTCAGTGCGCTAGCTCTTTGATTTGTTCTGAGTATGCTAGCTGTCATTGTCTGATGTGTTTATCTGAATCACATAAGTTCTTTTCCTTTTTCATGCATTTCTTAGCACTATCAGGTGTATAGTCTATGTTGCATATTTGATTGGAATTTTAGTGTGGAAAATGAAGCCTACTTCATCTCTGGCTCTAATTCACATCTTTCAATCACTTCCTTTTTTGTAAATAGGGAAAATCATAATTATCAATGTCTAGTGTTGTTGACAACGATTTGATGAAGCTCAGTTTCAAGACAGAATGTACTCCAGAGCTGCACCAGGAGTCTCTTCATTTGTTGGTTTTTTTTTCTTTGTTTTTTTCATCTTTCCATTACTCTCTTCCTATCACATCTAACATATACACCAACAAAACTTATATCATCGATTCATCATTCATTTATTTATATACATTCCAAAAATTATAGCAATTGACCAAGAAAAAAAAAAAAACTATAGACGTTACAAGTCGCCCACTAGGGCCTATAAAAAAGGGGGCGTTGTGAAAAAGAATGCACCTTGTGGTAAAGTGGGATGATATGAATATTTATAGGGGACTTAGTGTACTGACTGAGATCTGCTATGAAGGTCTATGTATCTATTGTGTTTGGTGTATTACATAGGACCTTACTTGCTACCACATGTCGACCTCAGTCAGACTTATTCTGGGTTTGTATGATGACTGCGTTTTATGTCTAGGGTATGATAGTGATGGAGTGTGAGTACACAATAATCAACAGCCAGATAAACACCTACGTTAAGAACCACAACACTTATAACACTATGACTATCACACACATAAAACCACTCTAAAGATGGATCTTAAGTAAGTCAAGTGTTAACTTTTAAATTATGTATTAATTGCTTTTATGAATAGATATCCTGATCCAACTACAAGTGAACCAGGAATCACAATCAAATGTAATCAAAAGTTGTATGTACACAATTTATAAATAGGGTTTTTGTATTGACATATATTATTATTAATACAATATGTGTGTAAGTGGTGGTGTAGTACTAGGAGGTAATACTGGCTTTTTCAAGCTAGGTGGTTGTTGATCATCATAACTGCCAGTGTTTGTCTCTGGTGGAAATAGTATGGGGAAAAGTTCACAGTTCCTGTCATTGAAACAATTAATTGTCCCTCTTTCTTTAATATACTGTCATGTTTTTGAGGGGGTACATAAGATTGAGCTGCTCTGACCACGAATCTTAACTTATGTGTGGGCGGCAGGAAACAGTCTCTCCGGCTCGCTTGCTTCACCGTATTCTTGAGAAACAACACTGGTCGCTAACTTGACCAAGGAGTATGCTATCAGACTCTGGATTCAGCAAAACTCAGACCAGGTGCTGCTCTAATAGTTTAGTACCACGGTCCCTGAAACAAGAAGGTTGTACCTCCCTTCAGAACTAATTTATAATCTATTTCCACACTGAAACACAATACATAACAAACACAGCGTTCAGTGCGGTAGGCCCACTGCTAGCTTCTCATGAAACAATTTTCACCAGTCTTCCTCTCCTTAATGGTTACAACGCCTCTGCAATTCCAGCATTATTTCCTTCTATTCAATAAGATAGGTGTCATAGTACTATTTGGCAATTCCATATAGACCTAGGCAGTTAAACTCCTCTCCGACAAGTTTTATTCATGGTGGAGCACTTATCTAGGCTTTGCCTCATGTTTGCTACTGAACCACACACATACAGACATAAATCATCAATTCACATTCAATTTTCATATAAATACATATTCAAAAGGTCTAGCTTACCACAGTTCAAGGAAATATTAAACAAATACGTTGACTGGCGATAAATTATGGCACAATTCCGATCTGCCTCTGTCCCAGGCTTTTATTTCGAAAAATATGAGCTGGTTCTCAACGCACTTGCTTCTCAGTAAGTTTATTTTCAAATTGTGGCCCTGAACTGACGCTCCTAATTGACTATATCAAATGGTCTAACCAATAAGACCATGTTTACAAAAGCATTTGAAAAAAAAATATACCCTTCCTACCGTTTCCACTAACAACCACAAATAGTATTTGCATTCGACTAATCATGTTTCGCCTTACATATTATTCTAGCCAATCAAATCGGACTTAACTTGTTGGCCTATTTCCCGTAAAATAGTGGTTTCAAAACATGCCATTGAGCAAATATGATCTGGTGCTGTCAGACACCCTCACTATTTTATTTTGGCTATAATTCGTTAATTCCTAGACTATTTGCGTAACACTTAACATATTCTTTGTCAGCAAGTCCTAAGGAACCCAAACATATAAGTTTAATGGAGCCAAGTGGCTGCGTTCAAAATATGTATTCTAGGATAGTCGTGTATTTGTTTTTGAACCGCCACCTGTCCTGCCTTTTCGACTGTTCTGTCAGTAGAGAGTCATGATTTCAGACGTAAATGAGGTTCTCCAATAAGCATTTAACAGGTTTTTTTAAAACCTAATGTCGTGCCAATAGTTAACTTTTATCACTGTTTATTTGAAAAAAATCTGGCCTGCATGCCTCTCTTGCGTTCTGCATGCGAGGAGGTTTAGTGTTAGACCAATGTGATCCGCTTATCCGTTCGTTCCATCTCTACTCGCCTCGTCTGTCTTCCTAATGCTAACCTTGTGGTATAATTATTTTGAGCTAATTGGGTCATTATGCTGGTTCATTATGCCGTGTCTTCTAAGAAATGCAGTACACAGTTTTATTTTTAGCATCGACTGTGTGGCTGTTACCATCGTTCGTAGAAGCATTACAAGTATGCATACGAAGTAGAAAACGGGATCTCTGGTTTCGCCATTATGACGTGATACAATGCAGGTGTACGCCTTAGGAAAGCACGGTCTTTTACCATTCTTCTTCCCATTTAATTATTTTTGGCTTTTTGCGTTACATTTATGGTCTAATTTATATATGGGGATTAGAATTTTCATCACACATCTCCCCACTTAAAACAGACATCATATGTCAGTCCATAATTCTATATACACATAGATAAATTTAAGTCAACTTGACCTTACTCTGCCTTTGTGCTATCATGGATTTATGCAGTTGGGTCCCTTCAAAGTAGGCACGACTCAAGAAATCTGCCCCAGATCTCTACAACCAAGAATCTATTTCGGTTATGTTACTGAACAGCTGCAAGTGTTACTGCTTGTCTTAATGCTGCTTAGCAACCCGTATTCACCATTTCTCTTCTGTTCCTCCAATTGTACGTTATGAGGAGATAATCTATACATGGTGATAGCAGAGTTTCCGTAGGGGATCTAATAATCTCATGATCAGCCTGTATAAAACATTCGGAATATCCTCAATCAAAGAGACAACTCAGGGATTCATTATGTTCCTCCGAAATGTTTCTGTCCAACAATTTTCTCATCATTCTAGAGAAGACACTGGGTGCAATTTTCAATCCAAATGGCAATCTGTTAAATGCATAGTGTCCCTCTGATGTACTGAAAGCTAGATAAGGTCTAACCTCAGGCTTATTTGGAATCTGATGGTAGCCTTTACTCAGATCCACTTTCTTAACAATGTTACATATGGGCCTGTAATTTGGTTGACCTATTTTTCCAGGCACCTGTCAGGTCCTTTGCACTAGAAGCACTGTTGTGATGACTTTTCTTCCTAGAATCATCATGCACAAAACGACCACTCCCAATTCTTTTCTTGGGGCTTTCTCCCCACTTAGAATTCTTGATGAGAGATTTCCTCTCTACATCTTCTTCCTCCAGTTCACATAAGTCCGATTGAGGGATTTTCGGCTTATCCTGGGGTAAGATATCTCTTTGCACTCTCTTCATAGTGGCCATAGTAAAACATTCAATTGATGATTGTCCGTGAAGGGGTGGTTCCCATTCCACTTGATCCACTTTATTATTCTTTCTGTTGTCAGGCCTAAGTTTGCCCCGTGGCGAGTCTAGGTCCTGATTCCTTTTCCCACGAGTGGGTGTTCCCTCTGTATTTTCTGGCCCAGGTTTGCCATAATGCTTCTCTTGCATTTGGTTATTATTTTTCCACCCCGTGGAATTTTCTTTATTGCACTGGTCACAGTCCTCGACAAATTTTCTTATGTCATCAACCACTCCTGGCCAGTAATAAGATATAGATGTCCTTGAACAATTGTGACCCATTCTCAGATGTTCCCCGTCTAGAACATGTGTTTGTCTCAAAATTTGTTCCCTATATTTCGAGGGCACTACCAACTGTGCACACACGTATGATCCTGCTTTAACCGTCCGGTAAAGCAGTCCATCATCCAAATAGAATTCTCCTTTTCTAGGAGGGGTATGGAGTTTTTGGAGTTTGTCAAAACACGGCTTAAGTGATCTATCTTCAGGCTGTGCCTTTCTCCACTGTTTACGAGACCCAGTATTTGGTGGTCCCTCCTTCTTTCTCACATGTAAGCTCCTTTTCACCTCTTCTGGAGTGGTATTTATCAGAATATCCTCCTCCTGTCTAGAGTTTGATCTGACCTGCAGGGTGGCCATATACACAGGTTTCCTTCTGCAATGGTCAGTGTCATGATTGTCCATCCGACAATTCTTACACCACCTCCTTCCTTGGTTGAAAGATTTTCTTTCATCAAATTTCCTTTCATCGAATTGTGGGGTTTTATTTTTATTGTCATACCGTGGCCTATCAAACTGGTGCTTACCTTTGTTCTGATCTCTAGGATCAAATTTATTAAAGTTCTGTGGTGCCTTAAAATTATCTACCTGTTTCTTTTTATTACCTGATACCTCTGCCTGAGCTGCTTGATACCTTTCAGCGACATTCAGTAACTCACCCAGTCTCTCTGCCCCTTGTTCCATGAGAAACTTTCTCAGGTCTGGAGCCATGGACTCTCTTAGTTGTTCTATAAGGATCATTTCCTTAAGATCTTGGGTTTTCCCCAGAGAAGTCCATTTCTCCAAGTATGTCTCTAACCGTGCAGAGAACTGGTGATAGGTTTCACCTGACAGTAGTTTAGCATTCCTAAATTTTTTCCTATAAAATTCACCATTCTTTTCATATCTTAACAGAAGAGCCTGCTTCAGCATGTCATAATTCTCTTGATCATCTCTGCTCATTTTGGCAAAAACTTCATAAGCCGTACCACGAAGCCCTTGTGATAACTTTAAGCTCCACCTTTCTCTCTCCAACCCATACGTGGTAGCTAATAGTTCATATCTATCTAGATAGCTCTCGATATCATCCTCTTTCTCAACAAAATGATCTAAATGAAAGTTCATAGCTGAGGTTGAGGCTCCCTGACTAGCCGGGGCATCAGAGGCAAAGGGACTGGCCCCATTTTCAGGAGCATGGCCTTGAATTTCCAACTCTCTTAGTCGTAGCTCATGCTCCCGCTGCAATCTCCTATCTTCTGCTTCCGCAGCCAATCTTCTTTCTTCTCTTTCGGCAGCTAGTTTTCTTTCCTCTGCTGCCAATATTCTTTCTTCTGCTTCCTTTTCTGCAGCCAGTCTTCTTTCCTCTGCTTCCTTTTCTGCAGCCAGTCTTCTTTCCTCTGCTTCCTTTTCTGCAGCCAGTCTTCTTTCCTCTGCTTCCTTTTCTGCAGCCAATTGTAATTTCTTATTCTCAGCCTCCAATGCCCTAGCCTGCTGGTCAGCCTCAATCTGTAGCTTTTTAACTTCTTTTTCAGCCTCAATCTGTAATTCTAATTTCTTAATCTCTCTAGCCTCTTCTAATTTTCTTTCTGCTTCTTTCTCTAATCTTTTTTCTTCCCTGGCAATAAATTTATCACATTCTGATGTGACATAATCAATCAAAACTTGCCCATCCATATGCATTTCCCGGGCAGTCTGCACAGCAGCAGATCGAAATTTTGCCAAGTCGGCCATTGTCTAACAGGCAAATTTATACAAAGTCTAAGTAAACAAGTCTATCTATAACTAATTATCCAAGGACACCACAAGCACTGAGAGCTCAACCTTATTTATTTTCACCCAAGGATACCTTTTAAATTCTTTATTATTCCCTGAAGTGAATTACCCCCAATATATATGGTGTTATGGAAAATTCATATCCCGGACAAGCCTACCAATATATGTGGTAAAGTGGGATGATATGAATATTTATAGGGGACTTAGTGTACTGACTGAGATCTGCTATGAAGGTCTATGTATCTATTGTGTTTGGTGTATTACATAGGACCTTACTTGCTACCACATGTCGACCTCAGTCAGACTTATTCTGGGTTTGTATGATGACTGCGTTTTATGTCTAGGGTATGATAGTGATGGAGTGTGAGTACACAATAATCAACAGCCAGATAAACACCTACGTTAAGAACCACAACACTTATAACACTATGACTATCACACACATAAAACCACTCTAAAGATGGATCTTAAGTAAGTCAAGTGTTAACTTTTAAATTATGTATTAATTGCTTTTATGAATAGATATCCTGATCCAACTACAAGTGAACCAGGAATCACAATCAAATGTAATCAAAAGTTGTATGTACACAATTTATAAATAGGGTTTTTGTATTGACATATATTATTATTAATACAATATGTGTGTAAGTGGTGGTGTAGTACTAGGAGGTAATACTCTCTTTTTCAAGCTAGGTGGTTGTTGATCATCATAACTGCCAGTGTTTGTCTCTGGTGGAAATAGTATGGGGAAAAGTTCACAGTTCCTGTCATTGAAACAATTAATTGTCCCTCTTTCTTTAATATACTGTCAAGTTTTTGAGGGGGTACATAAGATTGAGCTGCTCTGACCACGAATCTTAACTTATGTGTGGGCGGCAGGAAACAGTCTCTCCGGCTCGCTTGATTCACCGTATTCTTGAGAAACAACACTGGTCGCTAACTTGACCAAGGAGTATGCTATCAGACTCTGGATTCAGCAAAACTCAGACCAGGTGCTGCTCTAATAGTTTAGTACCACGGTCCCTGAATAGTTTAGTACGGAAACAACAGCAAATGGATTGATTTGCCGTGCCCTAAAGACAAGAATGGTTATCTGTACCTCCCTTCAATGGCCACTGACTAATTGGCTATAATCCCTGATTTCCACACTGAAAATTTATAATCTATTTCCACAATACATAACAAACACAGCGTTCAGTGTGGTAGGCCCACTGCTAGCTTCTCATGAAACAATTTTCACCAGTCTTCCTCTCCTTAATGGTTACAACGCCTCTGCAATTCCAGCATTATTTCCTTCTATTCAATAAGATAGGTGTCATAGTACTATTTGGCAATTCCATATAGACCAAGGCAGTTAAACTCCTATCCGACAAGTTTTATTCATGGTGGAGCACTTATCTAGGCTTTGCCTCATGTTTGCTACTGAACCACACACATACAGACATAAATCATCAATTCACATTCAATTTTCATATAAATACATATTCAAAAGGTCTAGCTTACCACAGTTCAAGGAAATATTAAACAAATACGTTGACTGGCGATAAATTATGGCACAATTCCGATCTGCCTCTGTCCCAGGCTTTTATTTCGAAAAATATGAGCTGGTTCTCAACGCACTTGCTTCTCAGTAAGTTTATTTTCAAATTGTGGCCCTGAACTGACGCTCCTAATTGACTATATCAAATGGTCTAACCAATAAGACCATGTTTACAAAAGCATTTGAAAAAAAAATACCCTTCCTACCGTTTCCACTAACAACCACAAATAGTATTTGCATTCGACTAATCATGTTTCGCCTTACATATTATTCTAGCCAATCAAATCGGACTTAACTTGTTGGCCTATTTTCCGTAAAATAGTGGTTTCAAAACATGCCATTTCGTTCCATCTCTACTCGCCTCGTCTGTCTTCCTAATGCTAACCTTGTGGTGTAATTATTTTGAGCTAATTCGGTCATTATGCTGGTTCATTATGCCGTGTCTTCTAAGAAATGCAGTACACAGTTTTATTTTTAGAATCGACTGTGTGGCTGTTACCATCGTTCGTAGAAGCATTACAAGTATGCATACGAAGTAGAAAACGGGATCTCTGGTTTCGCCATTATGACGTGATACAATGCAGGTGTACGCCTTAGGAAAGCACGGTCTTTTACCATTCTTCTTCCCATTTAATTATTTTTGGCTTTTTGCGTTACATTTATGGTCTAATTTATATATGGGGATTAGAATTTTCATCACACACCTGCAGGGCAAATTTTCACCCATTTTAATGCAGCGTAGTAAAGGTTAAGCATCCATTACGCGACTTCATATTTGTGATTATGAACACACCACTACTCTGAGAGTATGACTGCTTGTAACATGACAGCTACATGTATGCCACTGAATTATTTAGTTAACAAAGACAGCATCATTTTACCACCATTACATATAAAGTTGGGGCTCATGAAGAATTTCGTAAAAGCGTTAGATAAAATGAGCAAAGCTTTCACTTATCTTTGTGAAAAGCTTCCGCAAGTTAGCGATGCAAAGATAAAGGAAGGTATCTTTGTAGGACCTCAGATTAGGAAAGTTATTGCAGACAAACAATTCGAGAATTTGTTACATGGTAGTGAACTTCGCGCATGGATGGCATTCAAATCGATCGTCGATAACTTTCTGGGAAATCATAAATCTGTCGACTATGTGCATATTGTTAAGCAGTGCATAGATGCATACAGAATTATGGGCTGTAACATGTCCCTCAAAATCCATTTGCTCGATTCGCATCTTGAATTTTTCCCTGACAACCTTGGCGAAGTCAGCGATGAACATGGAGAACGATTCCATGAAGGTATCGCTGTAATGGAGTCACGTTATCAAGGACGGTGGAGTGTGACCATGCTTGCCGATTATTGTTGGATGCTTTATCATGATGTACCACGTGCCATTCACCGACAAAAGTCGACTGCAAAGAAATTCAAGCGTACGTAACTGTTATACTTCTTGTACGAATGATGTTGTAATACTGTATGCATTGTTAAAAAAACTTCAATTGCGTATTTCTAGAGATCCCGACCTGAAAGAGAAAAGCGGTTTTCAGATTTAAAAACAGCGCATTAAAATTGACCTGAAAAACATAGAAATGTTAGAGAAAGAAACATTTGTTTGTTTGTTTTGTTAGCCAGTGTAACCACTAGCACAGAAGAGAAAACCAATGATGGTGAAGATGACATAAAGATGGAAGAACTGAAGGCAGCACTGGATACAATCAAGATGGGCAAAGCAGCAAGGCATGATGGTATAACACCAGAAATGGTTAAGTACATGGGAGCATCAGGTGACCTATTACTCTTAAGGGTCCTACAGGCAGCGTGGTGCAACAAGACCATACCAAAGGGTTGGGAGATTGCCATAATAATACCGATTTTCAAAAAGGGTGACAATCAACAATGTGGAAACCATAGAGGCATATACCTTCTCAGTGTCCCTGGTAAAATCTACTCTAGAATCCTAGAGCAGAGACGCATTGCTGAGCCACAATTGGATGAGGTCCAGTGCACATTTCG
This sequence comes from Oreohelix idahoensis, assembly GCA_024509875.1. NCBI lineage: Eukaryota > Metazoa > Mollusca > Gastropoda > Stylommatophora > Oreohelicidae > Oreohelix > Oreohelix idahoensis. The sequence goes on along the minus strand of JAMPIV010019921.1, from coordinate 45,689 downwards.
AGCAAACCGAAGTACTCAAGACCTAACCTTCCTACTCAGACAGCTAAGTGAAAAGGCCCTTGAGTGTAAGAGTGAGGTCCATCTTTGTTTCATAGATCTGGAAAAGGCGTTTGACAGGGTCCCCTGGAACAAACTTTGGGACTGTTTGGCAAGGAAGAACATTCCAGCACCTCTGAGATTCATGCTATACAGAGCTTCTACAAGTCTTGCAGATTTTATGTGAGGACAGCAAACCATAAGTCAGAAGAGTTCAGGACCACCACTGGTGTAAGACAAGGTGATATCCTGTCACCTTATCTTTTCATACTCTTTATGGACGATGTCATTGTGGTAAAGTGGGATGTTATAAATATTTATAGGGGACTTAGTGTACTGACTGAGATCAGCTGTGAAGGTATCTGTATCAAATAAGTGTAGTGTATTACAGATGACCTTACTTGCTACCACATATTTATACCTCAGTCAGAATTATTCTGGAATGTTGTGATGACTACGTTGAATGTCTAGGGTTTTGTAAATGATGAAGTGTAAGTCACAACAATAACAGACAGATAAACAATTTAATTTATTCCACCACACTTGACAACAGTTTGACACTCACATACATATAACACTCTATGAGACTATCTTAAATAAGTCACTGGTAAATTTTCAAATATATATGTATTAAGTACTTTCACTAATAGAGATCCTGATTCAGTTACACAGTGAACCAGGAATCATAATAAAATGTAATCACAATTTATATGTACATAATTTATAAATATGAATCTTGTAGTCACATATTTTATTAGTATTATACTATGTGTGTCAGTTGTGTAGTGGTACTATGAGGTAATACTGGTTTTGTTTTCAAGCTATGTTGGTATTTGTCATCATGACTTCAAGTGTTTGTTTCTGTTGGAACTAGTATTGGAGATGTTCTCAGTTCCTGGCATTAAAACAATTAATTTCCCCTCTTATTTTTATACACTGTCAGTTTAAGAAGGGGTACATAATGTTGAGCTCCGCTGGCCACATAGGCTTATCTTTCGTGATGGCGGCAGGAAAAGACTCCTCTGCTCGATTGCTCCCCTGTGTTCTGGAGACACCTCACTGTTTGCTATATGGACCAAGGAGTATGCTGTCCGCCTCTGGATTCAGCAAAGCTCTGACCAGGTGCTGCTCAATAACTTTAGGACCACAGTCCCTGAAACAAGAAGGTTGTACCTCCTACTTCAGAACTAATTTATATTCTATTTCTACACTGAGCACAATACATAACAAACACTGAGTTCAGAGCGGTAGGCCAACTGCTATCTTCATCTGAAACATTTTACACCAGTATTCTCCTCCCTAATGGTTACTACGCCTCTGCAATTTCATCTGTAAGTCCTTCTATACAATAGGATAGGTGTCAGTGTACTATTTGGTAATTCCATGTAGTTTTACTTTTCTCTGACACCTTCTGTTCAGGTTGGAGCACTGTATATATATAGGCCTTGCCTCAGGTTTGCTACTGAACCACACACATATACAGACATAAATTATTAATTTACATTCAATTTTCATTAAAAAGATATCAAATATTTCAAGCTTACCACAATTCATGGAAATAATAAACAGATACGTTGACTGGTGAAGAATAATGGCACAAATTATGGCACAAATTCCGACCTGCCTCTGTCTCAGGCTTTTATTTAGAAATATATAAGCTGATTCACAACGCACTGTTGCTTTAGAAAGTATTTTTGAAAATGTGGTGCTGAACTAACGCGTCTAAGTGACTATATTGACGGGTCTAACCAATCGTGCCATGTTTACCCAAGCGTTTGAAAAAAGGTACCCCTTCCTACCGTCTCCCCTAACAACTAAAAATAGTATTTATAGTCCGACTAATCGTGTTTAGCCTTACATTTATTTCCCGCCAATCAAATAGGAGGTAACATGGGGACCTATTTCCCGTACAATGGTGGTTTAAAAATCTGCCACTGAGCGATTCTGATTTTGGTGTTGTCTGACAGCACCATTATTTTATTTTGGCTATAACTTGTTAATTCCTAGACTATTTGCATAACACTTAACATATTCTTTGTCAGCAAGTCCTAAGGAACCCACATATATAAGTTTTATGGGGCTAAGTGGCGGCGTTCAAAATATGTATTTTCTTCTACCTCCCGTTCACTTCGATCGATGTGGTGTCTGGGTACTGTCAGGCTTTCAAACGTAAACCAGTATAATGTCATGTTTCCCAATAAGAATTTTTCAGGTTTTTAAACATCACTCTCGTATGGGTAGGGTTTTTTATCACTGTCCATCTGAAAAAAAAAGTATTGCGTCTGGCCTTACGCTTGTTGGGGTGGCATTAATATCGCGAGACGCGTGTTTAGTGTTGCATGTGTTCCTCCGATCAGCCCTCCCTTCTTTCTATCCTAAGTCCGTTCGTTTATGGTAACGTAGTGTAATTAATGCTAGTATTAATTTAGGTCATTAATCAGCTTGCGTATCTCAAGGTTTTTCTTAGAACTGCAGTACCCGTTTTATTGTGTTGTGGAAACGCGTGTATGATGCAGTAGGCTTACTATCAACGTGAAAGCGTTACAATTTTGCAGACGGAGCATAAAAAGGGGATCTCGAGTACCGTCATTGTGACAGCACTGTTCTTTACCATTCTTCTTTCCTTTTATAGAATTTATTTGTTAGGCTTTACATTTACCTTTTAATTTATATATGTGGATTTAGAATGTTTCACGACAAATTCTCCCCACTTAAAACATACGTTATATGTCAGTCTATAATTCTATATACACATAGAGAAATTTATTATTATTTCTGGGGCTTACAGTGATTCTCATCACACGGATGGCGGCTTAAAAAATCCGCTCCTAGATTTGTTTTTCCACTTATATACTCTATGCAAAACTCATATGGCTGGATCAATAATGACCAACGGAGTAATCCAGAATTCTCATGTCTAGCCTGCGCTAGAAATGACAAGGGTTTGTGGTCCGTTTGCAACTTAAATGCCTTTCCATACAGATAAATATTGAATTTCTTTATCGCCCATATTACTGCAAGACATTCTTTTTTCGCTAGTTGAGTAGTTGGTTTCAGCTTTATTCAACTTTCTGCTAGCATATGCCACTGGGCTTAGTTCCCCATCCAATGCATCTGATTTCTGTAGCAGAGTTGCACCTAACCCAATATTACTGGCATCAGTCCTTACAATGAATTCTTGACTTAAGTCAGGTAGTTTCAAAATAGGTTTGCTTGTAAGCTTTTCCTTCAATTCCTGGTAAGCCAATTCACATTGTGGTGTCCATGTAATTCGATCTGGATTTCCTTTACGTGTCAAATCAGTTAACGGTGCACATATGGAATTAAAGTTTTTGATATACTTTTGGTAAAAACCACATAATGAGACAAAGGACCTCACGTCTTTCTTGGTTTGTGGTCTCGGGGCTTTCTTTAGTTTCTCTAAATTCTTGGGATCAGGGGTCATGTTTCCCTGATAGACTGTGTGTCCCAGGAATTCTAATTCTTTACATCCAACGCAACATTTGGTTGGTCGGGCTGTTAAATTCGCTTCTCTAAGTCGATTAAACAGCATGTTCAAAGAGTCAATGTGTTCCTCAAATGTTTCTGTTGCTATAAGGATATCATCCATGAAATTTGTGATACATGGATTATTCAGAGGGTCCAATAATTTTCTCATCATTCTAGAGAAGACACTAGGTGCATTCTTCAATCCAAATGGCAATCTGTTAAACTCATAGTGTCCTTCTGAGGTACTGAAAGCTAGGTATGGTCTAACCTCAGGCTTTACTGGAATCTGATAGTATCCTTTACTCAGATCCACTTTTGAGAAATATTTAGCTTTATTTAGCCTGGCAAACAACTGATTTGTATCCGGCAATGGATCCACCTGTCCTTCTGTGATAGCATTCAGTCTCCTGTAATCTATACAGAGTCTATGTTCTCCAGAGGGTTTCCTTAGGAGTACCACACTGGAACTATACGAAGATTCACTGTGTGAAATAATTCCTTCCTTCAACAAATAGTCTATCTCTTCCTTCAAAGCTTTCTCCTTAGCAAAAGGAATCGAATAGGGTTTCATACAGACAGGTGTGGGGTCTATCAGTTTCATATCATATTCCAATAAAGTTGTATGCCCCGGTCGGTCCGTTAACACCTCTGTATGATTTTCTAGAACCTGTTGCACTCTCTCTTTCTGATTTTTCGTTAAATGTGTACTGATTTTCACCTGTGCCGCTGTCTCACAGGGGTGTAATGGATATTCAAATGATGAAAGTGGTTCCTTTTTCATCTCCATTGCAATGGACAAGGTTAACAAGTGTGTCTCTTCCTGATGTTCTCTTTCCAAATATTTCTTCAGGAGATTCACATGATAGATTTTTTCTTTCCCCTTCTTATCTATCTTATAATTGGTTCTAGACACCTTCTCTAGAACTGTATATGGACCTTGCCATCCAATTTGTAACTTATTCTGACTACCGGGGAGAAGAAGCAGTACCTTCTCTCCCACAGCCAAATCTCTGTCTTTAGCTTTCCTGTTAAAATAGGCAGCATGTTTCTTCCTGGCTTGTCTTAAATTTTCATTGGCAAGTTTCCAGCCAGTTTTTAAACGAGTGGTCAGCTCATTCACATATTGGTATGAGGATGTAATATTTTCCTCTGCCTTTTCATCAGTCCACGTTCTTAACAGCGCTTCCAGTGGACCTTTTATTGGCCTTCCAAACAATAATGTTGCCGGGGCCATACCGGTTGAACTATGGGGTACCTCCCGATAAGCAAAAAGGGCGGCGTGAAGGTACTGGTCCCATGTATCTGGTTTTTCGTGTGCCAACTTTCTCAGGATCGACATCAATGTGCCATTAAATCTTTCCACTTGACTGTTCCCTTGGGGATGGTACACACTACAATGGAAGTGTTTGGCCTGGAAGATCCTGAAAACTTCTTCTGTTAGTTTCCCCTTGAACTGAGAGCCATTATCAGTCAAGATTTGATTGGGAAAGCCTAACCTTGTGAAAATTGTGAGTAATGCCTCTGCCACATGTTTAGAATCAATCGATGACAGGCCTACCGCCTCTCCCCACATAGAACAAGTGTCCACCAGAGTCAGAATGTAGCTGTTCCTCCTCTTAGTTTGAGTGAGAGGTCCCACAAGATCCACGGCAACTCTCTCAAAGGGTGTTCCCACTATGGGCATTTCCCCCAGAGTTGCTGGTGCAGTCCAATGCTTAGGTGCTACTCGTTGGCACTCTGGACAGGATTTTACATATCGTTTGATATCTTCAGTTATTCCTGGCCAGAAGTAGTGACAAGCTATTCGCTGTCCCGTTGCGCTGATCCCCATATGACCACTGAAGGGAATCACATGCCCTAGTTCCAACACTTTAGTCCTATATGAAGTGGGAAGGACCAGCTGTCCGTGACCATTGGATTCAGATCCAGCCTTCCTATAAATCAGTTTGTTCTTCATATAAAATTCTCCCTTGCCTGGAGGTGTATGAGATTTGGGCAACTTCTTGAAACACGGCTCGAGTGTTTTGTCCTCCGCCTGTGCCTTCCTCATCTCATCGGGATGAGTATTTATTGGATTATCCTCCTCCTTTTTAGACTGTGATCTGGTCTGCACTGTTGCCAATATCACAGGTCTCTTGGGGTTCCCCAAGAAGACATATCTACACCCAAATATCAGAGGGTAGATTGGCTCATTTATCACTGCTGCTTTTATGATTCCTTCCACATATCGCGTTTTCACCTTTATCCGGGCGACGGGAAGTGTCATGGTAGCTACATCCTTGGTTGCAGTTTGAATCTCCACTGTTTCTGTGGTGTATTGATCTGCCTGCACCAGGTGAGAACTCACAACGAAATCGTAATCTAAACCGGTATCATATAAACACCTTATAGTGACACCATTACAGATGACATCTTCACACACTGGGGGTGGTATGGTTCCTGTAGTTCTGCAGGTTTTACCTTTTTTCCTTTTTCCCAGATGTCATAGCAGCACAATGAGGAGGTTTCCTTCTACAATGGTCAGTGTCATGATTGTTCATCTTACAATTTTTACACCACCTTTTCCCTTGGTTGAAAGATTTTCTTTCATCATATTTCCTTTCTTCGAATTTTGGGGTTTTATTTTTATTGTCATACCGTGGCCTATCAAATTGGTGCTTACCTTTGTTTTGATCTCTAGGATCAAATTTATTAAAGTTCTGTGGTGCCCTAAAATTTTCTACCTGTTTCTTTTTATTACCTGATACCTCTGCCTGAGCTGCTTGATACCTTTCTGCAACATTTAGCAACTCACCCAGCCTCTCTGCACCTTGTTCCATGAGAAACTTTCTCAGGTCTGGAGCCATGGACTCTCTTAATTGTTCGATAAGGACCATTTCCTTAAGATCTTGGGTTTTCCCCAGAGAAGTCCATTTCTCCAAGTATGTCTCTAACCGTGCAGAGAACTGGTGATAGGTTTCACCTGACAGTAGTTTAGCATTCCTAAATTTTTTTCTATAAAATTCTGCTTTCTTTTCATATCTTAACAAAAGAGCCTGCTTTAGCATGTCATAATTTTCTTGATCACCTCTGTTCATTTTGGCAAAAACTTCATAAGCTGCCCCACGAAGACCTTGAGATAACTTTAAGCTCCACCTTTCTCTCTCTAACCCATACGTGGTAACTAATAGTTCATATCTATTTAGATAGCTCTCAATATCATCGTCTTTCTCAACAAAATGATCTAAATGAAAATTCATAGCTGAGGTTGAGGCTCCCTGGCTAGCAGTGGCATCAGAGGCAAAGGGACTGGCACCATTTTCAGGAGCATAGCCTTGAAACTCAAACTCCCTTAGTCGTAACTCATGTTCCCTTTGTAATCTCTTATCCTCTCTTTCTGCTTCCCTTTCTGCAGCTAATCTCTTGTCTTCCCTTTCTGCAGCTAATTTCTTCTCTTCCGTTTCTGCAGCCTGTCTTCTTTCCTCGGCTTCCCTTTCTGCAGCTAATCGCTTCTCTTCTCTTTCTGCCTCCAATTTCTTAGCCTCAGCCTCAATCTGCAACCTCTGAATTTCTTTTTCAGCCTCTAACTTTCTTTCGGCCTCTTTTTCTAATCTTCTTTCTTCCCGTTCAATATATTTGTCACATTCAGCAGTGACATAAGCAATCATAATTTGCCCGTCCATTCCTAACTCTTTTGCAGTCTGCACAGCCGCAGATCGAACTTTGGCCAGGTCCGCCATTTTCTAACAGATAAATGTCTAAAATATTTAACTAAACAATTTTATCTATGACTAATTAACTCAGGACACACAGGCACTGAGAGCTCAACCTTATTTATTTTCACCCAAGGATACCTTTTAAATTGTATTATTCCCTGAAGTGAATTACCCCCAATATTTATAATAGGGAAAGATTCAAAATCCCGGACAGGACCCCAATATATGTGGTAAAGTGGAATGTTATAAATATTTATAGGGGACTTAGTGTACTGACTGAGATCAGCTGTGAAGGTATCTGTATCAAATAAGTGTAGTGTATTACAGATGACCTTACTTGCTACCACATATTTATACCTCAGTCAGAATTATTCTGGAATGTTGTGATGACTACGTTGAATGTCTAGGGTTTTGTAAATGATGAAGTGTAAGTCACAACAATAACAGACAGATAAACAGTTTAATTTATTCCACCACACTTGACAACAGTTTGACACTCACATACATATAACACTCTATGAGACTATCTTAAATAAGTCACTGGTAAATTTTCAAATATATATGTATTAAGTACTTTCACTAATAGAGATCCTGATTCAATTACACAGTGAACCAGGAATCATAATAAAATGTAATCACAATTTATATGTACATAATTTATAAATATGAATCTTGCAGTGACATATTTTATTAGTATTATACTATGTGTGTCAGTTGTGTAGTGGTACTATGAGGTAATACTGGTTTTGTTTTCAAGCTATGTTGGTATTTGTCATCATGACTTCAAGTGTTTGTTTCTGTTGGAACTAGTATTGGAGATGTTCTCAGTTCCTGGCATTAAAACAATTAATTTCCCCTCTTATTTTTATACACTGTCAGTTTAAGAAGGGGTACATAATGTTGAGCTCCGCTGGCCACATAGGCTTATCTTTCGTGATGGCGGCAGGAAAAGACTCCTCTGCTCGATTGCTCCCCTGTGTTCTGGAGACACCTCACTGTTTGCTATATGGACCAAGGAGTATGCTGTCCGCCTCTGGATTCAGCAAAGCTCTGACCAGGTGCTGCTCAATAACTTTAGGACCACAGTCCCTGAAACAAGAAGGTTGTACCTCCTACTTCAGAACTAATTTATATTCTATTTCTACACTGAGCACAATACATAACAAACACTGAGTTCAGAGCGGTAGGCCAACTGCTATCTTCATCTGAAACATTTTACACCAGTATTCTCCTCCCTAATGGTTACTACGCCTCTGCAATTTCATCTGTAAGTCCTTCTATACAATAGGATAGGTGTCAGTGTACTATTTGGTAATTCCATGTAGTTTTACTTTTCTCTGACACCTTCTGTTCAGGTTGGAGCACTATATATATATAGGCCTTGCCTCAGGTTCGCTACTGAACCACACACATATACAGACATAAATTATTAATTTACATTCAATTTTCATTAAAAAGATATCAAATATTTCAAGCTTACCACAATTCATGGAAATAATAAACAGATACGTTGACTGGTGAAGAATAATGGCACAAATTATGGCACAAATTCCGACCTGCCTCTGTCTCAGGCTTTTATTTAGAAATATATAAGCTGATTCACAACGCACTGTTGCTTTAGAAAGTATTTTTGAAAATGTGGTGCTGAACTAACGCGTCTAAGTGACTATATTGACGGGTCTAACCAATCGTGCCATGTTTACCCAAGCGTTTGAAAAAAGGTACCCCTTCCATCCGTCTCCCCTAACAACTAAAAATAGTATTTATAGTCCGACTAATCGTGTTTAGCCTTACATTTATTTCCCGCCAATCAAATAGGAGGTAACATGAGGACCTATTTCCCGTACAATGGTGGTTTAAAAATCTGCCACTGAGCGATTCTGATTTTGGTGTTGTCTGACAGCACCATTATTTTATTTTGGCTATAACTTGTTAATTCCTAGACTATTTGCATAACACTTAACATATTCTTTGTCAGCAAGTCCTAAGGAACCCAAATATATAAGTTTTATGGGGCTAAGTGGCGGCGTTCAAAATATGTATTTTCTTCTACCTCCCGTTCACTTCGATCGATGTGGTGTCTGGGTACTGTCAGGCTTTCAAACGTAAACCAGTATAATGTCATGTTTCCCAATAAGAATTTTTCAGGTTTTTAAACATCACTCTAGTATGGGTAGTGTTTTTTATCACTGTCCATCTGAAAAAAAGTATTGCGTCTGGCCTTACGCTTGTTGGGGTGGCATTAATATCGCGAGACGCGTGTTTAGTGTTGCATGTGTTCCTCCGATCAGCCCTCCCTTCTTTATATCCTAAGTCCATCTGTCCGTTCGTTTATGGTAACGTAGTGTAATTAATGCTAGTATTAATTTAGATCATTAATCAGCTTGCGTATCTCAAGGTTTTTCTTAGAACTGCAGTACCCGTTTTATTGTGTTGTGGAAACGCGTGTATGATGCAGTAGGCTTACTATCAACGTGAAAGCGTTACAATTTTGCAGACGGAGCATAAAAAAGGGGATCTCGAGTACCGTCATTGTGACAGCACTGTTCTTTACCATTCTTCTTTCCTTTTATAGAATTTATTTGTTAGGCTTTACATTTACCTTTTAATTTATATATGTGGATTTAGAATGTTTCACGACAGTCATCAAGACATGTAAGGAGAGAACAAGAAAGTATTCATTGTTGTACTGGACGATAAGACAGGTCTGTATTTCAGAGCTGGCATTTGATGATGATGTTGCCCTGTTTGTTAAATCAGAGGCACATCTCCAATTCAACCTGCAAGTCTGGAAGGAAGAGCTGGAGAAGAGAGGATGGTCATAAGCAGCTCTAAAACAAAATCCATGGTGATATCATGAGAAGAAAGAAATCAGATTAAGCTGGGAGAACAGGTCCTGGAGCAGGTCAACCACTTTAAATACATCAGAGCTATTATAGACCGAAAGGGAGGCATCAAAGAAATGTTGGCCACTCGAAAAGCAGCAGCTGTGAGACTTTTTCAGGTCAAATATCGAGGATTCCTCAGCAAGAGAGAGGTTGATAAAAAAAACGAAGATTGCTGTATACCCCTCCACCTATGTCCCAGTCATGACATATGTATGCGAGTCATGGGCAGTGACTACAACCCACAAAACCCAGACCCAAACCTCAGAAATGAAGTATCTGAGGAAGTTGGTGGAAGTAACAAGAAGAGATATGGTCCGCAACCAGATAATACGTCAAGGCCCACAATCCCACCCCCTGCAGACCCAAGTAGAACAGTCCCAACTAAGATGGTTTGGCTATGTCTGCAGAATGGGAGAAGATCGGCTACCATGACAAGCATGGAAAACCAAGAGCCAGGTATCCAGACCCCGAGGACGACCCAGAATCCGCTGGGAGGACAACATTAGACAATCTTTGAAGGACCGAGGACTAGAATGGACCCAGGCCATGCGGAAGACAGCCAATAGGATAGTCTGGTGCTCTCTTTTCCAAACCTCTACACCTCACGGTAGAAGGGGAACGACTAAGTAAGTAAGCAAACACCCTGCATGAAAAAGTCATCACTTGTAGACATATTACCTATATATTATAATTTACTGACCGATGAACCATAACTGTGCACCATGCACGACCCCCTCTCCCCAAATGCTGCCACTTTGAGAATAATAGTTGAACAAAGTCTGGAATAGAATTCACCACTATACATTGGATTTGTGGACTACGAAAAGGCATTTGACAGTGTAGACAGAGAATCACTTTGGAAATTGATGAGGCATTATCGAGTTCCCCTGAAGATCACTAATTTAATAAAGAAAACATGAAGACATGACATGCAGAGTTCTTCATGAAGGACAGCCTACAGAACCGTTTGGGATAAGAACAGGAGTGTGACAGGTATGCCTATTGTCTTCATTTATTTTCTTACTAGCAGTAGACTGTGTTAAGGGAACATAGACAACACACAACAGAAATGGTCACAGCAATTGGGTCTGAAAATACACAGGGAAAAGACAAAAATAATGAGAATAAATGCAGGTAATGATAACAGGGTTGAACTTGAAGAAACACCAATACAAGATGTAGAATCGTACACATATCTTGGCAACAATATAGACAAAGTTGGAGGGACAGACAGTGCCATCAAACTAAGAATACAAAAAGCAAGAGGAGCTTTCGTTGCATTGGAAATATATGGAGATCAAGAGAAATCAGATACAACACGAAAATAAGAATCTTCCACTCAAATGGGAAGTCAGTCCTATTGTATGGCTCTGAGACACGAAGAAAACAAAGACAACAACCAAAAAGCTACAGACTTTCATAAATGATTGCTTGCGTAGAATAGAGGGATTAAAATGGTATGACAAGGTTACCAACGTGGAACTGATGACAAGAACTAGACAAGTGCCAGTGGAACAAAAGGTGAGAAGAGACGATGGCGATGGATAAGACACACACTAAGGAAACCTGTTGATAGCATTACAAGGCAGTCTGTGGTGGGTTGGTGTTATAAATATGGTTATATGGGACTTAGTGTACTGAATGAGATCAGCTGTGAAGGTCTCTGAGGATAACAAGTTTGGTGAGTATACAGAGGACCTTACTTGCTACCACATTACGATCTCAATCAGACTTATTCTTGAATTGTATGATGACTTCGTTTGATGTCTAGGGTTATGATAGTGATGGAGTGTAATTTTACAACAACCAACTGACATATACACAACTAATTTAATATCCACATCAATTAACAGCACTATGACAATCACATACACATAACACTCTAAAAGACTATCTTAAGAAAGTCAAGAGTTAAACTTTTAAAAATGTATTGAATTTTTACAATATTTATCCTGATTCTACGGTATTTGTGAATCAGGAATCACAATCAAAATGAACTCAAAATACGTATTTACATGAATCAATACAATGGATCTTTGTCCAGACATAGAATGTTATTGTAATATGAGTGTGGTGTTGTTGACTTGACCTGACAGTATCTCCGATTCTCTATGTTTTATTACTGATATTTAATTATCTAATGGACTATTTAGACAACTAATTACATATTCCTAGTCAGCAAGTCTTCAGGTACACGAATATATGATTGTTATGGGGCTAAGTGGCTTAGTTAAAAATGCGATCCTTTTTTCTATGTTAGTCGTTTATTTTTTAAACTACCACCTGTTCACTTCTTTTAGACTGTACTATCAGTATAAAGTCAGGAGTCAGACGTAAAACGATAGAATGTCAGCATTCTCAATAAGAGCTAAGACTGTTTTTCAGGACCTCTTGTCGAATCTTTAGTTTTATTCACCATCGTATATTTGAAATATTGCTAGGCAAAAGGCGTGCGAGTTGGTTTATTTTTAGACACACTACGAGCGGCTTAGCATTATCGCGTCGCTCAGTCCATCTCTCTCTCATCTTTTCTCAGTCCGTCTGTCTTCCTAGGCTAACATTTTGCGTGAACTTGCACTTTTGTTAGTTTTAGTATCAAGGTCGTCTAGAAGATTTCATTACACGTTTTATAGTGGCTGTGGCGATACATTTATTTGAAGAATGAAGTAGGAAAAAAGGGTATCTGGTGTTCAGCCATTACGGCGTTATTAAACTAAGGCGCTAGCGCTATTAGGAGAGCACCGTTCCTTCTACATTCTTCTTTCTTTCGTATATTTGCTTTATGCTTTCTGATCGAATTTAGCTATTTGTATTAGAATTTTCACCACAATTCTCCACACTTAAAACAGACGATCATATGTCAGTTCCTAATTCTATATACACATAGATAAATTTAGTACTTATTCCTGGTGACTACTCTGATTTTCATCGCACGGATGTCGGCTTAGAAAATCAGCACCTATGTTAGTTTTTCCTGGAATATATTCTATACTGAATCGATAGGGCTGTAATAGCAACGACCACCTTAATAATCTAGCATTTTCATGCCTAGCTTGCGATAGAAAAGCCAGTGGTTTATGATCCGTTTGAATCTTGAATGAATTTCCATACAGATAAATATTGAATTTCTTGATAGCCCATATCACTGCAAGACATTCTTTTTCACTAGTTGAATAGTTTTGTTCTGCTGTATTCAACTTACGACTAGCATAGGCCACTGGGGTTAATTCCCCATCCAGAGAATTTGACTTTTGTAACAGGGTTGCACCTAACCCTATATTACTAGCATCCGTTCTCACAATGTATTCTTGACTCAAGTCAGGTAGTTTCAAAATAGGTTTGCTTGTGAGCTTTTCCTTCAATTCTTGGTATGCTAATTCACACTGTGCTGTCCGTGTTAAATCAGTCAACGGAGCACATATGGAGTTAAAGTTTTTGATATATTTTTGGTAGAAACCACATAATGAGACAAAAGATCTCACGTCTTTCTTTGTTTGTGGCGTCGGTGCTTTTTTCAGTTTCTCCAAGTTCTTGGGGTCAGGGGTCATGTTTCCCTGATGTACTGTGTGCCCCAAGAATTCCAACTCTTTACATCCAACACAACATTTGGTTGGTCTGGCGGTCAAATTCGCCTAAGTCGATCAAACAACATGTTCAGAGAGTTAATGTGTTCCTCAAATGTTTCAGTCGCTCTGAGGATAGCATCCATGAAGTTTGTGATGCATGGATTATTCAGGGGATCCAACAATTTTCTCATCATTCTAGAGAACACACTGGGCGCATTTTTCAATCCAAATGGTAATCTGTTAAATTCATAGTGTCCCTCCGAAGTACTAAAAGCTAGATAAGGTCTAACCTCAGGCTTTACTGGAATCTGATAGTAGCCTTTGCTCAGATCTACCTTTGAGAAATATTTAGCTTTATTCAGCCTGGCAAACAGCTGATTAGTATCCGGTTATGGATCCACCTGACCTTCTGTGATAGCATTCAGTTTCCTGTAATCTATACATAATCTATGTTCTCCAGAGGGTTTTCTCAATAGAACCACACTGGAACTATAAGGAGACTCACTGTGTGAAATAATTCCTTCCTTCAACAAATAGTCTATCTCCTCCTTCAAAGCTTTCTCCTTAGCGAAAGGAATCGAATAGGCTTTCATACAGATTGGTGTAGGGTCTATAAGTTGCATATCATATTCTAATAAGTTTGTATGCCCCGGTCTGTCCGTTAGCACATCTGTATGATCCTCTAGAACCTGCTGCACTCTCTCCCTCTGATTTTTCGTTAAATGTGTTCTGATTTTCACCTGTGCAGCGGTCTCACAGGGATGTAATGGATATTCAAATGATGAAAGTGGTTCTTTTTTCATCTCCATTGCAACAGACAAGGTCAGCAAATGTGTCTCTTCCTGGTTTTCTCTGTCCAAATATTTCTTCAGGAGGTTCACATGATAGATTTTTTCTTTCCCCTTCTTATCTATCTTATAATTTGTTCTAGACACCTTTTCTAGAACTGTATATGGACCTTGCCATCCAATTTGCAACTTGTTCTGGCTACCGTGTAGAAGAAGCAGTACCTTCTCTCCCACAGCTAAGTCTCTGTCTTTCGCTTTCTTGTTATAATAGGCAGCATGCTTTTTCCTGGCTTGTCTCAAATTTTCATTGGCAAGTTTCCAGCCAGTTTTCAAACTAGTGGTCAGCTCGTTCACATATTGGCATGATGAGGTAATATTTTCCTCTGCCTTTTCATCAGTCCACATTCTTAACAGTGCTTCGAGTGGACCTTTTATTGGTCTCCCAAATAACAGGGTTGCCTAAATTTTTTTTTGTTTTTTTCATGGCACCGGCAACTATCATGTAATTGGAAGTGTGGGGTGGTGACTTTTTCTTCCTTTTGTCATCACATAAGAACCTTCCACTACCAATTCTTTTCTTGGGGTTTTCTCCCCACTTTAAATTCCTTGTGAGAGATCTTCTCTCTCTTTTATCTTCCTCCAGTCCGATCGAGGGATTTTCGGCTTATTCTGGGGTAAGACATCTCTTTGTACTCGCTGCATAGTGGCCATTGTAAAACATCCAAGTGAAGACTGTGAAAATGGGGCTCCCATTCCACTTTGTCCACTTCATTAACTTTATTTTTCTTTCCATTGTCATGCCTAAGTTTACCCCGTGGCGTGTCTAGGTCCTGATCAATTTTCCCACATGTGGGTGTTCCCTCATGTAATATGCCACATGCTTCTAAAATTCTCAATGTCAATCATTTCCTCGGGCCAATAATAATTTTGAGCCACCTTTTGGATGATGGTACCTATTTTCTCATGGTCCCCATCTTTCCCAACATGTAAGCTCCTTATTAACTCTGCCCTATACTTTTTAGGAAGTACCAGCTGTCCCTGACAATTGGATCCAGTTCCGGCCTTCCTGTATATCAGTTTGTTCTTCATATAGAAGTCTCCTTTTCCTGGAGGTGTATGCCATTTGGACAATTTCTTAAAACAAGGCTTGAGGGTCTTATCCCCAGCCTGCGCCTTCCTCATCTCATCTGGATGAGTATTTATCAGATTATCCACCTCCTGTTTAGACTGTGATCTGGTCTGCAACGTTGCCAAGATCACAAGTCTCCTGGGATTCCCCAAGAAGACATATCTACACCCCAATATCAGAGGGTAGATTGGTTCATTTATCACTGCTGCTTTGATTACTCCTTCCACATATCGCGTTTTCACCTTTATCCGGGCGACGGGAAGTGTCATGGTCGCTACGTCCTTGGTTGCAGCTTGAATCTCCACTGTTTCTGTGGTGTATTGCTCTGCTTGCACCAGGTGAGAACTCACAACTGAATCATAATCTAATCCGGTATCATACAAACATCTTATTGTGATACCATTACATATTACATCTTCACACACTGGGGGGTGGTAAGGTTCCTGCTGTCCAGTAGGGTTTACCTTGGTTCCCTTCTCCCCAGATTTCATAGCAGCAAAATTAGGAGGTTTCCGTCTACAATTTTCGGTGTTATGGTTGTTCATCCAACACTTTTTTCACCACTTCTTTCCTTGGTTGAAAGATTTTCTGTCATCATATTTCCTTTCATCGAATTGTGGGGTTTTATTTTTATATTCATTGCGTGGCCTATCAAACTGGTGCTTACCTTTGGTCTGTTCTCTATGATCAAACTTATTAAAGTTTTGTGGTACCTTAAAATTGTCTACCTGTTTCTTTTTATTACCAACTACCTCTGCTTGGGCTGCCTGATACCTTTCAGCGACATTGAGTAACTCACCCAGCCTCTCTGCACCTTGTTCCATGAGAAACTTTCTCAGGTCTGGAGCCATGGACTCTCTTAGCTGCTCAATAGGGATCATTTCCTTAAGATCTTGGGTTTTCCCCAGAGCAGTCCATTTCTCCAAGTAGGTCTCTAACCGTGCAGAGAACTGGTGATAGGTCTCACCCGACAGTAGTTTGGCATTCCTGAACTTTTTTCTATAAAATTCTCCGTTTTTTTCGTATCTTAACAAAAGAGCCTGCTTTAACATGTCATAATTGTCTTGGTCATATCTGCTCATCTTGGCAAAAACTTCATAAGCAGTTCCCCTAAGACCATGGGATAGCTTTAGGCTCCACCTTTCTCTCTCTAACCCATAAGTAGTAGCCAAAAGTTCAAATCTACTTAAATACCCTTCAATATCATCATCTTTCTCAACAAAATGGTCTACATGAAAACCCATAGCTGAGGTTGAGGCTGCCTGACTGGCAGTAGCATCTGAGGTAAAAGAGCTGGCACCATTTTCAGGAGCATGGCCTTGAAATTCCAACTCCCTTAGTCGTAACTCATGCTCCCTTTATAATCTTTTCTCCTCCTTTGCTGCTTCCATCTCTACAGCCTGTCTTTTTTCTTCTCTTTCTGCAGCTAATCTTCTCTCCTCTGCTTCTCTTTCTGCAGCTTGTCTTTTTTCTTCTCTTTCTGCAGCTAATCTTCTTTCCTCTGCAGCCATCTGTAACTTCTTAGCCTCAGCATCCAATGCCCTAGCCTCTTTGTCAGCCTCAATCTGCAACCTCTTAACTTCCTTTTCAGCCTCAATCTGTAACTGTAATTTTCTTTCTTCTGCTAACTTCCTATCTTCCATTTCAATATACTTGTCGCATTCTGAAGTTACATATTGGACCAGCTCTGGTCCATCCATGTTCATCTTTCTAGCAGTCTGCACAGCCGCAGATCGAAACTTTGCTAGGTCAGCCATTCTCCACCAGGCAAAAGTATAAACTTTCTAATCAAACAAATTCTAATTATGACTAATATTTCTAATTATTCTAAGGACAACCACAGGCACTGATAGCTCAACCCTATTTATTTTCCACAAAAGAATACTTTTTGGTTTTATATTTATGAAATTCCTACTATTTTAAGAATTTAAAAATCCCGGACGAGTCCCCAATATATGTGGTGGGTTGGTGTTATAAATATGGTTATAGGGGACTTAGTGTACTGAATGAGATCAGCTGTGAAGGTCTCTGAGGATAACAAGTTTGGTGAGTATACAGAGGACCTTACTTGCTACCACATTACGATCTCAATCAGACTTATTCTTGAATTGTATGATGACTTCGTTTGATGTCTAGGGTTATGATGGTGATGGAGTGTAATTTTACAACAACCAACTGACATATACACAACTAATTTAATATCCACATCAATTAACAGCACTATGACAATCACATACACATAACACTCTAAAAGACTATCTTAAGAAAGTCAAGGGTTAAACTTTTAAAAATGTATTGAATTTTTACAATATTTATCCTGATTCTACGGTATTTGTGAATCAGGAATCACAATCAAAATAAACTCAAAATACGTATTTACATGAATCAATACAATGGATCTTTGTCCAGACATAGAATGTTATTGTAATATGAGTGTGGTGTTGTTGTGTACTATTATGAGGCAATACTGGCATTATTTTCTAGGTTGTTGGTTATCATCATGACTTCACGTTTGTTAATTGTGGAAGTATATTAAATTGTTCACAATTTCAGTTCTTAAAATGTCTTTTTCTTTCTGTTATATTGTTTTGGGTTGAGCTTTCTGGTGCTGACGTTTTCTTATCTTAGAGTGAAGTTGCAGGAAACATGTATCCTCTGCTCGCTTGATTATCAGTTCCACAGTATAGATAGGCGGTGTTGGGAAGTCAGGTATTGGTAGTACCTCTGGTGAAGGAGCTGTCATGCCCTTTTCAGGGCAGCTCAGCCACCTTTGGTCCAAACCTGGCATACAGCAGCCACCCCCGGACAACGGCTTTGACAGGCCGGCTAAACTAGGTGAGGGTAGCCGAATGGTTATAAACCTTTGGTGAGTTAGGGTCTGCCTACCCATGCATGCGAAGACTGGATTCGATAGACTGCGCGGAAGAAACCACCTGTTGGTTCAACGGGCATGACGGCGATTACCAGCATAGCGCTGTGGAGCGTAAGGAGCACGGCGAGGCACGTAGAAAGCCCTGGTCATCCACTGCACCTGACTTCATCTCCAGTCGTCTTGACTTGTCTTGCCACTGGATTGAGATGGACCCAGGCGAGAGAGTGAGGTCGACGAATTGCACAACTCTTCCTCACTTTAATCCAAATCACCGCGCAAGTCACTCTTTCATCCATTCATCCATTCATCCATCCACTCACAACAAGTCCTGTGGCGATGGGCGAGCGGCGAAGCGGCAGGCGTGGGTACGCTGGCAGTCGTAGTCGCAGACCTACACACAGGCGGCTTAGGCCATATGGTCGTCTTCCACTGATCGGAGCAGCAGTGGGATTCGGCAGCCCCCCTGAGTGTCTGAGCAGCCCTCTTTAGGAAAGCACTGCTCACCTCCATGGCATGAGGAAGGGGCTAGAAAAGGTGCCCTAAACATTGCCTGCTTCACCATTACCTAACCAGCTTACCGCGGTTGGTGGGTACCCTACTTCGGCGGTCGACATATAAGAAAAAGAAAGGACAGATTGTTCCCCCTCATTCTAGGCGCATGGAATGTGCGCACTCTACTTGACAAAGACTTTAACGCAAACAGACCTGAGAGACGAACTGCCCTGATTGGGAGAGAACTGGCCAGGTACAACATTGACATAGCAGCACTGAGTGAAACTCGACTTGCAGGTGAGGGCCAACTTTGCGAAAAGGGTGCAGGTTATACATTCTTTTGGAGCGGAAGAGGAACTGAAGAAAGACGAGAAGCAGGGGTTGGATTTGCAATCAAAACAGCAATTGTCAGCAAGTTAGCGGGGCCCCCAAAGGGAATAAATGACCGACTCATGACGGTCAAGATCCCTCTGTTCTATGGAAGAAAACATGCCACCATCATTAGCGCGTATGCACCAACTATGACAAACCAGGATGATGTCAAGGATAAGTTTTACGAAGAACTACATGCAGTCATTGCATCAGTTCCTAAAGCAGATAAGCTCATCATTCTTGGTGACTTTAATGCAAGAGTAGGGAATGGCATTATTGGTAGGTACGGCGTGGGTCGCTGTAACAGTAATGGACTTCGTCTCCTCCAGACTTGCGCAGAACATGACCTCCTTGTCACCAACACCATTTTTCGACTTCCTACCCGCAACAGGACCTCCTGGATGCACCCTCGCTCAAAGCATTGGCACCTAATTGACTATGTAATTGTTAGGAAGAAGGACAGGCAAGATGTCCGGGTGACCAAGTCCATGTGTGGTGCCGAATGCTGGACTGATCATCGCCTCATTGTATCTAAACTTAAAATTCGTATCCAACCAGCCAGGCGCCCTCAGGGGAAGAAAACTCAAAAGAGGCTGGATGTCACCAAACTAAAGAAGACAAAAATCAAACAGTCATTTACTGACACCTTAGAAGACCGTCTCAAATCTATCTCGCTAGACGGCCAAAGTGTGGAAACAAATTGGGCAGCCCTAAGTGAGCAGATCTACAATACTGCTACAGAGGTCCTGGGTCCTTCCATCAAGAAACAAAATGACTGGTTTGATGAGAACTCAGATGATATAAAGCAGATGTTGGCTGAGAAACACCATCTCCATAAAGCATATTTAAATGATCCAAAATCTACATCCAAGAAAGACGCTTTCAACAACATGCGTAGAATCGTCCAACATAAACTACGCCAGATGTGGGATTCATGGCTGAGTAATAAAGCAGATGAGCTCCAAGGCTTTGCTGACAGCCATGACTTGAAAAACTTTTACCTTGCACTCAAAGCGGTCTATGGTCCAACATCATCAGGATCATTTCCCCTCCTTAATGCAGATGGAAAAACACTAATTACAGACAAGGAAAAAATGCTCCAACGCTGGGCTGAACATTTTAATAATATCTTGAACCAGCCGTCATCTATTAACGACGAAGCCATCATCCGCCTGCCCCAAATTCCTATAAATGAAGCATTAGATGATGTACCAACTCTGGAGGAAACTAAAAAAGCGATTCGTCAACTGTCTAGTGGAAAGGCCCCTGGCCCCGATTCAATTCCTGTTGAGGTTTATAAAGATGGCGGTGCAGTTCTGATAGAGAAACTTCATATGATCTTCCAGCAAATGTGGCAGAGTGAAACCATCCCACACGATCTCAAAGATGCCTCATTTATACATCTATATAAACGTAAAGGTAATCGCCAAGACTGCAACAATCATCGAGGCATCTCTCTTTTATCAATCGCTGGGAAGATATTCGCCAGAATCCTTTTGAATCGCCTTACGGCTCATCTTGACAAAGGTCTTTTACCTGAAAGTCAGTGTGGATTCCGGAAAGAACGTGGAACCACAGATATGGTGTTCGCTGCAAGACAGCTACAAGAAAAATGTCAAGAACAGCACTGTGACCTGTACACAGCTTTCATCGACTTGACAAAGGCGTTCGACACGGTCAGTAGAGAGGGTCTATGGAAGATCATGGCAAAATACGGCTGCCCAAAAAAATTTATCACAATAGTGCAGCAACTGCATGATGGAATGCAGGCTAGAGTTCAGGAAAACGGTGAGCTATCAGAGCCTTTCCCCGTCTCAAATGAGTTAAACAAGGGTGCGTACTTGCACCGACTCTGTTCAGTATCATGTTTTCTGCTATGCTGACTGATGCTTTTAGAGACGGGGACACAGGAATCGACATTAGTTATCGTATTGATGGAAAATTGTTTAACCTTACTAGGCTTCAAGCAAAAACCAAGGTCAAATCACACACCATCAGAGATCTTCTGTTTGCTGATGATTGTGCCCTCAATGCTGGCTCAGAGGCTGATCTGCAGCATAGTGTGGATAGATTCTCCGAAGCCTGCGCCAACTTTGGGCTTACCATCAACACGAAGAAAACAGAAATCATGTACCAACCAGCTCTTGGCACAGTTTATACTGAGCCAGTCATCAAGGTTAATGGTGAGAAACTGAATGTTGTGAACAGATTCACATACCTTGGTAGCACACTATCCCAGAACATTGTCATTGATGATGAGGTGAACACCAGGATCTCCAAAGCCAGCAGCACATTTGGCAGACTATACACCAACGTTTGGCATCGAAGTGGCATTAGTCTACAGACAAAGCTGAAGGTGTACAGAGCTGCGGTGCTTCCAGTGCTGCTATATGCATGTGAAACATGGACTGTATACAGGCGCCACGTAAAGAAGCTAAACCACTTTCATACAGTCTGTCTCAGGAAGATAATGAACATCAAATGGCAAGACAAGATCCCGGATACCGCCGTTCTTGACAGAGCTGGTATCCCTAGTATTGATACTATTCTGATGCAGTCACAAATTCGCTGGGCAGGTCATGTAGTCCGCATGCCAGACCATCGACTGCCAAAGATACTCTTTTATGGTGAGATGCAGAAGGGTAAACGCTCCCATGGTGGCCAAAAGAAGCGCTTCAAAGACACGTTAAAGACGTCATTGAAAACCTTTGACATAAACCCAGACACATGGGAAGCTGCTGCGCAAGACCGAACTGCTTGGCGCACATCTCTTCGTAAAGGTGCAGCAGCATGCGAATCATCCAGAAGAGCAGCAGCGGAATTGCGGAGACAAGCTAGAAAGGACCGTGAAATAAAACCTTCACATGAAGCAAACATTCCCTGCCCACACTGTCCAAGATCTTTCCAGGCCTGCATCGGGCTCTTCAGTCACCTTCGTACCCATAGACTAACCTAACATATTCTTAAATAATTGGATGAACAGAGTGGTCTTCATCACCCGTGATGGACGAACAACCAACCATAGATAGGCGATGACCGCTATCTTGGGCAAGTAGTCTGCTGCCAGCGTTCTGGATCAAGCAGTGCTCAAACCGGATGATACTATATCAACATCAGTACCACGGTCCCACAATTCTTCATTGAAATACACAGTAAAAGATGACTTGCACAGTTTCGATCTGCTTTAGTGTCCAGGCTGCTTAATATATTTATATTAGAATATCACAGTCCTGTTCTCATCTCTCACTGGGACAATGTTTAAAGATATGGCGTCTCTTCCAAGCTTTCTTCTGACAATATTAACTGCATTGACCAATCGCTTTGAATATTTCAAAAAAAAAAGTAAACAGTCTTTTCAAATTCTCTCATTCACTTTTTCCCCGTTCCTAAGCATCTTCTAGTTATTCAGAGGTCGCCCAATAATATTTCGTCTAACTTCAAAGTTCAGCCAATCCCCTTCTCGTACTATCTTAGCCTTTCTTGCACCTACTTTTCCAAGAAAAAATATGCTATCCAATCTAAGCAGATATGACTTGACCTGACAGTATCTCCGATTCTTTATGTTTTATTACTGATATTTAATTATCTAATGGACTATTTAGACAACTAATTACATATTCCTAGTCAGCAAGTCTTCAGGTACACGAATATATGATTGTTATGGGGCTAAGTGGCTTAGTTAAAAATGCGATCCTTTTTTCTATGTTAGTCGTTTATTTTTTAAACTACCACCTGTTCACTTCTTTTAGACTGTACTATCAGTATAAAGTCAGGAGTCAGACGTAAAACGATAGAATGTCAGCATTCTCAATAAGAGCTAAGACTGTTTTTCAGGACCTCTTGTCGAATCTTTAGTTTTATTCTTACTTACTTAGTCGTTCCCCTTCTACCATGAGGTGTAGAGGTTTGGAAGAGAGAGCGCCAGACTATCCTATCGGCTGTCTTCCTCCTGGCTTGGTTCCATTCTAATCCTCGGTCCTTCAGAGATTGTCTAATGTTGTCCTCCCAGTGGACTCTGGGTCGTCCTCGGGGTTTTAGTTTTATTCACCATCGTATATTTGAAATCTGGCTAGACAAAAGGCGTGCGAGTTGGTTTATTTTTAGACACACTACGAGCGGCTTAGCATTATCGCGTCTCTCATCTTTTCTCAGTCCATCTGTCTTCCTAGGCTAACATTTTGCGTGTACTTGCACTTTTGTTAGTTTTAGTATCAAGGTCGTCTAGAAGATTTCATTACACGTTTTATAGTGGCTGTGGCGATACATTTATTTGAAGAATGAAGCAGGAAAAATGGGTATCTGGTTTTCAGCCATTACGGCGTTATTAAACTAAGGCGCTAGCGCTATTGGGAGAGCACCGTTCCTTCTACATTCTTCTTTCTTTCGTATATTTGCTGTATGCTTTCTGATCGAATTTAGCTATTTGTATTAGAATTTTCACCACACAGTCCTTGTTCTGGAACCCCCAGGGCAAGAGAGGCAGAGGTAGACCAAGAAGCACATGGAGAAGACAGCTGGAAACAGAGGTGAAAATGATGAGAACGTGGAAAGAACTTGAGATGATGGCACGTGACAGGAGGACTTGGCATGTGTTTGTTGAAGGCCTATGCTCCTTTGGGAGTGGAGGGTTATGAATATTATGGTTATTGATGTTTAGGTACCAATTGTCTATCATCTTTGTTAAGGCTGTGTGGCATGAATGCTTTGGTCTAAGCCCCGACTGACTGCCGATTAGCTCCTAACAAATAGAACCATAGCTACCAACTATGCCGGTGCAATTTCACGGAAAAGAACGCTGGAAGAAGGATTGCCTCAAGGCTCTCCTTTAAGTTGCACCCTTTTCCTCATCTTCATCAATGACCTTGCCAAACATCTGAATGTGTCGAAGGCGCTGTTTTCTGATGACCTTGCCATCTGGACTACTGACAAATATCCCATTCTGGCAAAAGCCAAGATCAACAGAGCTCTCCTTACAATGTCAGTATATTGTGAACTGTGGAAACTTAAAATCAATACGTAGAAAACTGTATACACCTCTTTCTCCCGCAGCCACAAAATAGCAAAAAGACCTAACAACATCAAACTGAATGGGGAAATACTAACAAAAGAGGAGCACCCAGTCTATCTAGGAGTAAAACTGGACAGACAATTGAAACTAGATGGACACATCCACAACCTCAGGGAAAAAGCATGTAAGCGCCTAAATCTCATCAAACGGCTAGCTAGTACAAATTGGGGAGCGGATAAACAAACCCTTCGTCAACTATATCTCGGCTATGTGAAGAGCCGCTGGATATCAGGCGTAAAAGAGCACTGACTGAAGCTGTAGAGAGATACAGGAGACAAGAGAAAGACCACCCAAACAAAATACTTATTGACTCATGGAAACAAACACGAAGACTGAAAGAACTATCTCTCCTGGACATAGCCAAAGAGGTAAATGATAAACACCATCTCCCGCAAGAAAAAGAATTGGAAGACAAATACTTTGGACCACCCCCTTGGGAAAACTTCCATCAACCAACTGTCAAAACACAACTGATAGATAAAACGGCCAACAAGGAAACACTACTCACAATCTTGAAGACGTGTGCCTTGGAGACCATAAACAGCTACCCAATGTCAGCAATCTAGGCCTACACAGATGGTGCAGCTTTCAAGACCACCTCTTTTGCAGGATACGGCGTCTGCATATGGTACCTGGATAGATCCTCTTATGAGTTCTGTGACTCCTGTGGTGAAATAGTTCAAATTATGAAGCGGAGGCTGAGGCCATCAAGACAGCCATTGAATTATTACACCAACAGTTTGACCTTATGGAACAAAAGCCATCAGATATAGTGATTTTCAGTGACTCCATGTCTGTTCTGGAAGCACTTAAACAGATTCCATATGAAAACAAAGACATTTTTCTTATAGGAAGAGCGGTTCACAACTTGATCACAGCCTACTCCATCAGTGTAACCCTACAGTGGATCCCTGGACACAGTGATCTAACTGGAAATGAGACAGCTGATAGACTTGCAAAGGCAGGAGCCTCTAAACAACAAAAGGACAGACCCTGCAGCATGAGAACAGTCAAACAGATTCTAAGAAACAACACAAGGGAAATCTGGCTGAACAGATGCGCGAACGGGCCGACTGGCCGAAATGTCTTTAATGAAATGACATGCCCAAAAGACAACGACAACATAAACAGACTCAGCAGGTGAAATCAAAGTCTTATCTTTCAGTTCCGAACAGGACACGCCAGAGTCAATAGCCATCTAAACCGTATCAACCCTCAGCACCTACCCATGTGTAGACACTGCTCTCATCCCTATGAAACAACCAGACACCTCATGGAGTGTCCATCACTCACAAATGCCAGGAAAAAACTTTTACAGACACCTCTGACAGTCACCAACTCACTATATGGAACATTAAAACAACTGCAGAAAACATGCATTTTTTTAAGAATGGCATTGGGCTGCCAAGAGTAGATATGCTCAGCAGCTATGGGATATCGACAACAACAACAACTGCCGATTAGCAGGTCATTTTTGACTATGTGTTGTAGTGTTGTTCTGTTGATGTGTTTTTCCAGTGGTTTGGACAGCGACGATATAAGAGAGATGGGCCTATAGTTACTAAGATTACTACTATCAGATGAACCTGGTTTGAGAAGTGGATATACTTTAGCGCTTTTAAAAGCAGATGGAAAGTAACTCCTTGCGATACATTGATTATATATGTATGTCAGTGAATCACTAATGGCAGGTGCGGCAAAGCGCAGTATTCGATTACTGATTCCATCAAGTCCCGATGAGTTATTATCTTTAAGGCCAGTAATATAGTTATAAACTTCGTTAACTGTTGTAAAAGGGATATCGGGTGGAATTGTGTTAGTACATTTATTCTCGCAGAACGTTGATAATTTGCTTAAGTCACAAGGGGAAGACGGAATGGTGGATTTTATATTGTTGATGTCTGCCTGAAAATGATTGCTGAAGTCTGTACAAGTAAGTGGCGTATTGGGAGTATGTGGGTCTGGAAAATTTCGTTTGTTCACAAAAGTGTTGATTGCCTTCCATATCTCTTTACTGTTTGTGTTGCTCTGAACTAAATTTCTAAAGTAGTTTTTCTTTTCTGTGCGAATTAAGTATTGTACTTTATTTCTTACTGTCCGATATATAGTGATATCCTTATTTTTATGCGCTCTAAATCTTTGTCTCATAGCGTCAAGAACTTCATGTGTGATCCATGGAGATTTAATTTGCCTTTTCACGCGAATTTCTTTAGAAGGCGCATGCTTATTAAAAATACTATAAAATATCATTGTCCAATATGCGATGGCGTCATCAGGATCAGGAATTTGAAAAACGTTGGCGAGAGGCGCAGTTCGCAAATCATTCAAAAATAATTCACGGTTGAAATTTTTAAGACTTCTATATTGAAAACTAATGTGTTTATTTTTTGGAGATTTGTACCCATTTTTTGCCCAAGTGCAACATATGGGATAATGGTCACTCATAGCAATAGTAGGGATGGAGCATTCTATAATGTTTTCTGGACAGGTTACATAGATGTGATCGATCAGTGTGGATGACGTTTTTGTTACTCTGGTAGGTTTGTTGACTATTTGTTTCATGTTATACGATGCTATGATGTTGGTCCATATTTGGTTTGGCTTATGCATATCGATATTAAAATCGCCAAGAAGAAGAATTTCATTAACTGTAGTAATAACTTTATCCATCATGTTCGTGAAATCTTCAAACCATGTTGTACGTACACTGGGATTACGATAAAGATATCCGATTACAATAGATCTTTGCTTTTGTGGCTTTACCTCTAACCATATGCATTCTATATCTATAGTCTCAAGATCGTTTCTGCGGCGATAACTGAGAGAAGTAGAAATATAAACTGCTAGACCCGCCTCTAATTGTCTACTTGAATCTCGCCGAATTGTTTTAAAACCTGTGAGCGCAATGTCATCGTCGGTTATTGTCTCATTCAGACGACTTTCGGAAAAACCAAATACCTGGAAATTTTGGTTAAGAATTTGTGTGAGTTATGGAATTTTACATAAAAGATGGTTTACGCTCAAGTGGCCAAGCCGTAAACCAATTGTACTTAGTAATTGTTCATAATTATCTGACATTTTTATGTGAAAGAAGTTTTACGCTCAAATAGAAAATAAATAACTAATTAAACATCACGAAGTTGCTATAGAAGTGAGATTAACAGTCCAGCCAGTAAGACCTCCAAGTGTAAGGTGCTTAGTTCAAGAGGCTTTGCTGATGTAGAAAGTTATGAAAGGTTGGGTGTGCGGGTTGATATGAGAAAACCTGTGATGACAACGATAATGGGTGATCTCTCATTGGTGTCTGGTGCGACAGCCGACGTGGTGAGATTTCAGTAGGTGGACCCTGAGTTGGTTGAATTGAATCTTTTACAGATCTTTGAGGATGGAGTGTCTCAGATCGTTGTTGTTGAGGTGGGTCGTCGGTCATAGAATGTTGCTGAAGGCCCATTTTATTGGCTGTTTCCTGCACATCTGTAGTTCTAAGAAGGGGTCTGTCTTGATACTCCTGATTGTGTGACATTGTTGTCTGGCTGGTGCTTGAAGTTGTGGGTATTTACGGAAACTCAAGGTCGTAAATTGCATTAGAGGAGTAGCTGGTTACATTCGTGTGTCGTTTTGAAGGATACTTGGATGCAGATGGGCTGGCTGTGCCTCTGAGGGTGTTTTCTGGAAATTTGATGTCTCTCGCCAACATACTGGTTCCTTGATCGGATAAGGAAATGTCGCCGCTATAAAGATGCTTCCTAGGAGCTCCGGATGTGGCAAGGAATGAGGAGTGTTCTATAAATGTGTGGTGGTGTCTGACGCAATGCTTTTTCAATTTTGTGTTGTTCATCTCAACAGATTTCCTATAATTTGAGCGAACTGGAGGTATAATAGCTGAAAAACATACCTTTGCATTTGGGAACAGGAACTGGAAGTTAGATGTGATTTGATTTAGCCCTGTTTGTGCAATTTCGTTATGTTTTAGCGCGTCCGACAGACCAATGTGCACAGTGACCCTGGCTACATTAAGATCAGTTTCATATCTTTTAAGGAGAGTCAGTAGGTCCTGTGCAGATGCCAAATTTTTGTAGCGAACAGTGACCGTGTCTGTATCTGCTGTTACTAATTTACATTTTTGAAGGTCCTTCACATTTTAGTCACCAAAGATGAAGTGTTTCCTTCTATTTGAAAGGCGTGTGTGTGTGCCGGTGGCAGTGCGTGCTGT
The DNA here is from genome assembly GCA_024509875.1 of Oreohelix idahoensis. Classification (NCBI taxonomy): domain Eukaryota; kingdom Metazoa; phylum Mollusca; class Gastropoda; order Stylommatophora; family Oreohelicidae; genus Oreohelix; species Oreohelix idahoensis. Next base: position 17,081 of record JAMPIV010019921.1, on the reverse strand, counting down.
TTCTTGTGTTTGAACTATGCTGGGATTGTGTGTAAGTTTCTTGCTGTAATGTGAACTGGCTGTCGGCAGTGGGGGCTGCCGAGTAGAAATCTGGACACGGATTCTGCTCACGTCTGCAGGAAATCCCAGAATGCACAGGTCGTGGTCTTCTTTATGGCTCAGTTCAGCTTGTGTCGTATGTTGTACTTCACTACCGTCGGAATTTCCCTCTGAGCTTGTGTTTGTGTTACACAGTCTGTATTTATTCTTCTGCTGTGTGCTTTCTTTCTGTTGTTCAGACTCGTTTCTCTCACAGCTATTTTTGAGGGACATATGGTCAGCATGGAACTGCTCGTAAGCTTTTCTGAGGCTGCTCAGCTCTGCTTTTAGTATCTCCATCTCTGACAATATTATTGAAAATTGATCTTGTGACGAGTACATAGGTAATGTAAGAGGGGATGTTGTTGGACTACTGTCAAAAGTGCTTGATAGGTGCTCTGTCTCTGTTATGTCACTTGTATCAGCTAACGCTGTGACTTTGGTTTTGTCTGTGACAGTACCTTTTTGCACTCTTTATTGGGAGTTGTGTTGTGATATCAGCAGGAACAGTGGAATGTGTGATTGCTAACTTCTTAGATTTAGAAGTTTTTGCTGGAATACTTTGAAACGGCACATTTGAAATGATGGCCTCTCGACTGACTCCAGCAGTAGTTGCTGATTTCCATAAATTATTCAGGTCTATACTAATCCAGTCTTTAAATAGCGCACTCTGCACCCTGTACCATTACTTTATTTGTTGTGTTATAGAAATGTAGGACAACCTCTCCTGTGGAAATACCATCTTCTACATATGAACCATTAGCGTTGTGGTGGATTAGGTGTTATTCTAGAAATATTATTAGTTTTTAATTGTATCTGGTGTGAGGTCAGCTGTGCAAGCCCCTGAAGTTTATTAAATTCAGATAAGTTTACAGGGAACCTGTCGGCTACCACCAATGACCTCACCCGATCATATATCTTTCCCTACTAAAGTGTAAAGATGTGTGTATGTTGCCTAGTACGTGTCTATCTTGAAGCAAGGACTGATGCTTGTCGTAAAATACGATCTGTATGTACAACACGCTCACATAGTTCTCGCAAAATTTCCCCCAAAACATAACATAAATAAACCCGCCCATGTGTGCTTGACTAATTGCGTCTTCTACGCCAGTACAAATCTCAATAGTGTGCAGTAGTAATGCTTATACATGATCCCGCAGTCTAATATTATACGCTTTACTAGCTGTGGCCTCGAGACTAACTATTTACTTCTGCCAGAACTGTTACGCATAAAATCCCGTTCTAAATTAACGTACGATTTTAACTTTGACGCTAGTAATAGTAGTATTTCGGACAGTTTCCAGTAGTGTAGAAAGAAACTGCAGTAAGAATTAACGCAAATATTACTAACGTCGTGTAGACCCCCCTCTTCGCGCGACACGCGTTAGTGGAATATATTCACACTGTTGGACTTGTCAGACGATATATACACACACGCAAGTTGTTAAAATTTTGTGACGTATTACAAGCGCTGTTCGGTCTGCATGCGATAGTTTAAAAATAAAAGGGGAAAAATTACGATTAACGTGAGATTTTTTTTGAATGTGCAGTGCTGAAGGGGGGATGTGAAGGAGTATAAGACTAGCCATGTCATTAGATCGTGTTTTCAAATTTGAATAAGGCAGGATAGGAAATATATGTTATGCGAAGCAGTGTAGAAATAAAAACGATACTAGTGAATAGAAATAAGTTCAATAATAAATAATGTAACGACTGTGTGATAGATAACAACAGGATTAATAATTATGTGTCAGAAATTAAAACAGTTAAGAAATAAAGAAGATAGGACAGAAGACAGATAGACGAACGGACTTGAAATCTTTCTCAGTTTGCCCGTAGTGGGGTTAAAGGGGAAGGAGTCCTAGATTTGAATATTTAAGGTCAGTTTTGAAAAAGAACGCTAGAAGCCAAACAGTCCCTGATTGGCTGTGGTGTAATATACTGACGGTAGCATAAAACCAATTAGTAGTTAGTATTAGGTGCCACTTGTTATAAAGATTTTAATCACTAAAGTTGTTGTTAAAGACAAGAAGGAGTACATTCTTGTTTGCTAAATCTGCACTAGCAGCGATCTGGATACATACCATATATCGCAATTAATCAACTGTTTAGTGTTTATAATTCACTGATGCGGTAAGAATGAAAACATTTATCTTATCGTTATTATCATTATTATGTATGTCATATTGAATTTGTATGAAAATTATGTGGGGAAACGTCTATCTAGAGGGAAGTCAACATCAAACTCTGTGTTGTTTCACAGCGTTGTTAGGAAATGTATTAAACTGTTGTGGAAAAGCCAGACAGGCTTTCTGCCATATTGGGAGAGAAGAAAGTTAAATATTAATGAAAAAAAAATGTTGTATTATGACATAAGACCAGGGAGATCACTGGCCGTCTTCTTCAGCAAGTCACCGTGATTGTACATTCTTCTTCTTCTTCTTCCGTCCTTAGCCACCAACCGTCAAAGCAGTCAGTGGCCATTACGCCTAGTGGCGTCTTAGGGCAACAGCAGATAGGTTTTCTTTGCCATTGTTTCCCATCACGCCTAGTGGCGTCTTTAGGGAAACGGCAAATCAACCCATTTGCTGTTGTTTCCGTAATCAAAGTGACTGGCAAACGGGTGATCAGCCCGTTGTGTGATTGTACATGACTTGGTATTATTAATGTAAACTGTTTCCTTGTCCAGGAACGTGTCAAAAGGTTGTTTGAAGTTGAATTATCCATGAATAGGGTAACAAATAAATTGAGAACGTTAACTAATTGTTTAGTTACCAAGCTGATGTCTGATGCTATTGCCATGTTAGAGTAGGGAAAACGATAGAATATTAGATGTTGAGATGGCCGCCTTTATATTGTTCCAGGGTTTCATCATATGACTCAAAGTGAGCCCAGGTGACTAAAGACCTGAATATTTTCTGCATTGAGGCCGTACATACAGTGTGCCTTTACATCAATATATGAGAAGAAGCAGAATCCTGACTTGGCAGTGGATGCTGACAGTGGAACGAACTATCAGTCAGCCTGTTTCCAGCAATATTCAGATAAGCCTTCATGTTGGAGGCATATGATATCACAAACCTAACGACTCTCGATTTCCCTAAAATGTTTTGTGTCAGACAGTGATGTATAAAAACGTTCTAACAACCAGTACCCTTTCATTGGAGCTATTATAAATTGACACTGTTCCAGGCGGACACATATATCCATAATTTTGTGAATAACAAACTCATTTATAGTTGTGAAATACTTTCATGTAAATAAATTGCATTATCATTTGAGTTTTCGTTATTCCTGTATCTAAAAGAAGAACAGAGATACAGGAAAATAAACTGAAAAAAAAAGATATTCAAATTTAAAACTTAACCAGTGACTTGTTTAATCAATGTTCATTATTATTAGGTGTGATTGTTGTCTTGTTAATACACTTCACTTTATTAACAAGACAACAACCACACCTAATAATAATGAACATTGATTAAACAAGTCACTGGTTAAGTTTTAAATTTGAATATCTTTTTTTTTCAGTTTATTTTCCTGTATCTCTGTTCTTCTTTTAGATACAGGAATAACGAAAAAACTGGTCATACAGAGGACAGTCTTGTAGAACATGCTCAGCAGTTTGTTCGTTTAATCCACATGTGCACAGTGGTGAAGCAGACAATCGTAGCTTGTGCATGTGTTTATTCAGTTTGTTATGCCCTGTCCTGAGTCGAAAATATAGTTATCTGTCCCTGCCGGTCGAGAGTGTGATAGTCGTCGTTGGGTTTATTCTGTTCTCTTCTGATAGTCTGGATAGCTCTCTTTTTCTCAAAGTATGTGACTTCATTATCTTCTTGTTCACATTCTCCTCCCTTTTTTGCAAGTTTATTTGCCTTTTCATTTCCGGGTACACCACAATGAGATGGTACCCACTGAAGTATGGTTCTCTTTTTGGCAGCTACCTTGTTTAGTTCATTTCTCAGATGCGCGAGTTTACCACCCTTGAGAGCTTGCAGGACAGACAGTGCATCTGTGAGGATGACTACCTGGTGGCAGTCAGAGTTGGTGTTATAAATCATATTTGCAGCTTGCTCTAGAGCTTGAACCTCAGCTGTATAGTTAGAACAGAATTTTACCAGTGGGAATGTGCCTAGTCTGGCCATAAGTGGTTGTCAGGATATGAGATAAAGATACCGGCACCTCCATTCCTAACAGCATTAGTTGCTGATCCATCTGTATAGGCATGTATCCATGATTGATCGGGATAGCTTTCTTGGATCATACTCAATGTAGCAGTTCGTTTTTGCAGATCATTATACTCACATCCACTTGTGAGACCACTGACTGATGTATTAATTTGGAGGGCACTGCTGGCCTGCTCCCTGGTACAGGGTATAGGGTGGGCTTCAGTGGTGTTGTCTTCATGGATAGGTCTTCTTGATGCTGTCTTATAAGTCTTTTCCCCCGATGCACAAAGCTGCTACGCTTTAGACGTCCCAATGCCAGATCATCTAGTCTTTGCCTTTCATTGGGTGCAGGTTGGCATAGCTGTTGTACTTTTCATCCATCTGGATCATGCCTTCTATGGGACAATGTCTTTGTTAATCCAGCAACCTTCTGCATCTATGTTATATTGGTTGTAAGTTTTTCATGGGCACAATCACTGTATTGAGCCCTGAATTGAGCTTGATGGATTTTGCACACTTGTCCCATATGGTGCTGATGTGCAGACGTGCAAGCTTGTTGAGTTAGCAGCTCATGACCATGCTTGTCTGTGCTAAACTCTAAGTCATGGGTCTTATTACTCACATTATTAAATCGCTTCTTTAGATTTCGTTCATTTGCTCCCAGTTGGTATTGCTAATTTTTAAACTGTATGCCTAGTCGTTCCTTCGGGACCTGTTCCTTCCAGCTGGCATTTTCAATATGGCTTATTCCTTCTGAAATGTAAGCCTTCAATTGGTCAAATGTCCCTCACACACACTCAAGATTAGGTGGGGTAGCTTTTCTTCACTGATCACGGTTGTTTCCCTAGGCCTCCCCCGTATATAGTTCAGACTGATTTGTGGTACCTTTGGGGGCCCCCCCGAGAACCCCTGTGAAAGTTCCTCTACTCGTTGTGGTTTTTGTATGTGTTTATTGTGATTAAGCCCTTTTTCTATCCCCCCCTCGACTGTCTGCCACAATGACCTCTAGCATGGTGGCTTCTGCCCGCATCTTGCATCTCTATAATTTTGCTGTTACCACTGTGTGTAGATAGGACAAATTCATCAGACGCACCAGTAAGTACTAGGAGTCATCTGCCGATACTTAAGGCAGCTTTTTAACTCCTAACAGGGAGATCGTTATTTTCACCAGGTCATCTGATTGTGTAATAACAAGGGTAACATGCGAAGAGTGTGTGTGGGAATTTGTACTCCTCATTCTTGAAACCCCAACAAAGGTACCCCCACTGGAAGGCAAGTTTGCATGAAGCAAAACACGTACTTTTCTGCTATGCAAGAGACCTGTCAAGACATCGTGGACTCTAGTTTCTCCTGGTTGATGCAAGTATTCGTGACTGTGGAGTCCATATTCATCCATGTGTTGCACTTGGGAATTTCCACCACTTCCTCCGAAAGTTTTGCAGAGGTAATGAGGGTGGCCATCTTTTCCTCAATCCATTGTGTCAAATGATGGTTGACAACTTTGTTGGTGAAGAGTCGATACCACGATTCGTCGTGGGACCTTTTTCTTCTCCTGGGTAATTCTATTTTGCTTGAGACAGTATAGTGTAATTGGTCTTAATACCTGTAGCATTCTCTAAATATCAGCTTGTTTCCAGGGGTCACTGGAATGCGCTCAGGGACATTCTATAATACTTCATTTCAATCTGTGGCTTGACTATTTTCGCTCCATATAGTCTCCACTAAGTTAGTCTCAACAGCCTTTGTGACTGGTCTTGATTGGTCCATACGGTAAAAACTTGCAGCCTCGGTCATCCGGTTTACATTTATTTCTTTAGTCATGGGTATTCGATGATGGGCTTCCATTTAACTTCTCCTCATTTGGGGTACCGTATCCACTTTCAGATACCCAGCTGTTGGTTGAATTTAGCAAGCAGTTTTGTCTTTGTGCTGATGTACGGCTGAAGACTCAGATTTCTTATAGCTCTATTTCGTTGCTGATCGTTTTGTCTGCAGGCCAGGGCAGGATACCGGTGGCACTTTTGAAAACTTATAAGCATTGGAAATAGCTACTTCTGTAGTTTCTCTAGTGTAGCGATGGGGTTCCACTTCATGTTTGGGGCATATCTGTTTCTGTTGACCATTGTCCCATCGTGTTGCAAAGTACCGCGCACGTATTCTTTTCTTTATCTCTAACTCTGTACATCTAGTGTTAATGGGGTTAAGAGTTGCCTTTCTGAACTGTATCTTATAGTCAAAACAACGTCTGCTTGAAGTCGTTTTTCCTTCTGAAAAAGTTTGCCACCTTTCATAATGTGATTAGTCTGCCATAGGATTTAAATCTTCATTTAGAGACTTGACTTATATCATAAAGTTTCCTCGGCCGTAATTTCTACAAGGTGTTTCACGCGATAACCGTATTAGTTCCTCATTTTCGGCTTTTTCTGCTTGCTTATGTTCTAAAAGCTGCTCGCAAACCTATTTGATTTCAAGTGAAGGCTGAGATGCGTCTTTTCCTTGTCCATGAGCTCCTTGACGTTCTGTGGAGTGTGCTGGCCCAGTTTGCGTTCAGTTACGACCACGGCATCGCATCTCCTTTGGGAACAATAGGTAAAATCTCACGTTGTAGGCATCTGTAATTTTTTCCACTTCATAATGTCTCTGTGCTGTACCGTGAGGTGTCGACACTGCAGGCGTGGGGCTTATACGCTGATTTGTCCTCGTGATATAATACCTCAAGTTTGGCTTTTTTGTATCCATTTGTAAGAAAGGGCTGGGACTGTGTACTGAGAGTTGCACTCTGGGACAATAAGAAAGATTGGGAGATGGTCGCTTTCCCTAGTTGGTGATCCTTCTTGATCCAGCTATATCTGGCTGTTGGAGCGAGGGCGAAGATCTGCGTGTTGAGGGGGTGTGCTACATCCTCCGTTAGTGTGGTTATATTTGCGTAGGAACTACTCTTATTGACTGAGGATTAGGGATACGTGTATCTTTCAGTTTCAACCTCTTCACCTCTGTGATCACCCCAGACTACTGGGAAGTTTAACTCTTCCGAAGCTACTATAAAAGTTGGTTGGGCTCTACTTACCTGTTATAGAGCTAGATTCAGGGGATTTTTTGTCGTCGGACAGTAATAGTTAAGGAGTTTATATCCATTCTTGTCTACATTTTATCTGCAGCTAATATTCTTAGAACGGAGGAGGGTTTTTCCTGTCCTGGATTGTGAAGTTTATTTACGAGTATGCTAGCAGTTCTTAAAGTATTTTTACCAATAGTATAGGTTCTCTGAGGCCGGTGGGTGAACTAGTATTTGGATACAAAAACACTGACTATACAGATGATATTACAGCTCTGTCTTTTTGTGTTTCCGCTGCTTGCTGTTACACTCCCTCTGCATTCCAGTGCTTATGACAAGTGGCACTTCATACTAATCTTCTGAGATGCTGTAACTGACTCAGAGAAGGAACAGTTCTAATGTCCGTATCGTATCATCCGTGGCTGTATATGTCCTCTTAATTAGTTGGTGGTCTTTATTGTGCTCATGCGCGGACCTGGGGGTAGCTCGTCCGAGAGTCTATGGTGAAAAGTATGGTGTGTGCCCGTTTTGAGCTTTAATTCAGTGTGAGTGACACGCAGATGTGGAGTTTTATTGACGCACAGAACTTGACTGGAGCCGAAGCACTGCGGGGAGCGTATAGAGATTTTATTACTATACTCAGTAGCTCTTTCCCATGCGTGCTTTTCTTTAATCTCCACGGGCCTGGGCTCGTAACATATCAGAGGGATCCCCAAATTTGTTGGGGAGTACACGGGCGACGGTCATTTGCAGTCTATTTTTCGTCGATCCAGGGGGCTTTCCAGGCTGTTCCTTATTTTGTGCACTCGTTTGGCACCTAGAATGCTAGGGTTGCGAGAGGTTATTGGGCAAGAATCTCAGCTTCGCTCGCACGAAGGAAATTCCATCTCATGAGTCTCGCACGGGAGAGGTAGCATCAACTCTCGATATTTCGCTATCCTGCCTAGTATAATCAAACGGCGAGATGTGATACAGAAAAACTTATTCGATCGGAATGACAACCTTAGAGCTCATCCAGTACTAGAAAAGAGGTCCTCTCGCAAGAATTTAGTCTGGGGCGCCAAGTTTTTGTGGACTCACGTCCCAAAGACTGTGCAGTTGGTGCAATATAGGGGGTTTTCGATACCATGCTGCACATTGTGATGTCAAAAATAACCTCGGCGCACTTCCAATTCGCTCACGCGATATAGTCGTATGGGGGACTTTGAACTTTTGCCTCAAGGCGTACGGATGGGAAATGGCACGTAATCAAGGGTACACACAGCACATCCCAGCGCAATCGCGGTCTTGCCGTGTGGGGCGATGTTAGGACGTCGAACAGTGAAGAATTAATGCTTAAGCAACCGATGAAGTGGTGGGGGTGGATGGTGAGACGTAGAGAATGGTTATTCATCGTGTGGTCTGCATATTACATTAAGGGTCTCCACCAAATGTCCTTCAGCCCATCATATCGATACTAAGGATCCTGTCTGTTGGGTTGAGAACGGCGGCTGAAGATAGGTTGGGATGATTAGAGAAACCTCGCAACACTCCAGTGACGGTATCATCGAGGGCGCTTCGCTAATATCTTGTAAGAACCACGCGGGCTATAAAATGTGGGAGCGATTCGTTAGTCACGCATAAATTTTATGCAGTGTCCGCCCTATGGAAATAGGTCATGATGTCCATTGGATTTCATAATAGACTAGCCGCATGTGGAAAGGGTACTGTCTCGGGTTCGCTTGTATGAGGACCTACCTTGTCTGACTATTTGAAGATATATTCTTTTGTGTGAGGAGGGAATATCGAGAGTCGTTAGGTTGTGAGGTGTATATTCGTAGTCCAAAATCGTAAGGCTTATCTGTGAATAAATAATTTCGAGTGTGGAACAGCAGGCTGACTGCGAGTTCGTTTGTCAGCATACTGCCTAATGTCAGGCATTCCTGCTTCTTGTCATTACCTAGAGTGATGGGTCACAATGTCATGTACGACTTCAAGGTAGCAGAATATATTAGGTGCTCGAGGTCACCTGGGCTCACTTTGAGTCAATGAGAAAAACCCTGGAACAATATAATCAGGTCCGGGGCCTCATCCTACTACAGTTCCATAAGTATATCTAGGGGATCGGTTGTCCCTACTCTAACATGGGCAATTAGCATCAGAAGCATCTGCAATGCTGGGGGGTTAAGATAAAACGAATTAGTTAAACGTTCTCAATTATTTGTTACCCTATTCATGGGAGTAATTAACTTCTAGAAGACCAACCGTTTTGATCGCAGCGTTCCTGGACAAGGAAACAGTTTACATTAATAATACCAAGTCATGTACAATCACGGTGACTTGCTGAAGAAGACGGCCAGTGATCTTCCTGGTCTTATGTCATAATACAACATTTTTTTCATTAATATTTAACTTTCTTCTCTCCCAATATGGCAGAAAGCCTGTCTGGCTTTTCCACAACAGTTTAATACATTTCCTAACAACGCTGTGAAACAACACAGAGTTTGATGTTGACTTCCCTCTAGATAGACGTTTCCCCACATGAAAAAACCTTTCACCACTCTGCATTACAAATTAAACATGACATACATAATAATGATAATAACGATAAGATAAATGTTTTCATTCTTACCGCATCAGTGAATTATAAACACTAAACAGTTGATTAATTGCGATATATGGTATGTATCCAGATCGCTGCTAGTGCAGATTTAGAAAACAAGAATGTACTCCTTCTTGTCTTTAACAACAACTTTAGTGATTAAAATCTTTATAACAAGTGGCACCTAATACTAACTACTAATTGGTTTTATGCTACCGTCAGTATATTACACCACAGCCAATCAGGGACTGTTTGGCTTCTAGCGTTCTTTTTCAAAACTGACCTTAAATATTCAAATCTAGGACTCCTTCCCCTTTAACCCCACTACGGGCAAACTGAGAAAGATTTCAAGTCCGTTCGTCTATCTGTCTTCTGTCCTATCTTCTTTATTTCTTAACTGTTTTAATTTCTGACACATGATTATTAATCCTGTTGTTATCTATCACACAGTCGTTACATTATTTATTATTGAACTTATTTCTATTCACTAGTATCGTTTTTATTTCTACACTGCTTCGCATAACATATATTTCCTATCCTGCCTTATTCAAATTTGAAAACACGATCTAATGACATGGCTAGTCTTATACTCCTTCACATCCCCCCTTCAGCACTGCACATTCAAAAAAAATCTCACGTTAATCGTAATTTTTCCCCTTTAGCACGCAGACCGAACAGCGCTTGTAATACGTCACAAAATTTTAACAACTTGCGTGTGTGTATATATCGTCTGACAAGTCCAACAGTGTGAATATATGCCGCTAACGCGTGTCGCGCGAAGAGGGGGGTCTACACGACGTTAGTAATATTTGCGTTAATTCTTACTGCAGTTTCTTTCTACACTACTGGAAACTGTCCGAAATACTACTATTACTAGCGTCAAAGTTAAAATCGTACGTTAATTTAGAACGGGATTTTATGCGTAACAGTTCTGGCAGAAGTAAATAGTTAGTCTCGAGGCCACAGCTAGTAAAGCGTATAATATTAGACTGCGGGATCATGTATAAGCATTACTACTGCATACTATTGAGATTTGTACTGGCGTAGAAGACGCAGTTAGTCAAGCACACATGGGCGGGTTTATTTATGTTATGTTTTGGGGGAAATTTTGCGAGAACTATGTGAGCGTGTTGTACATACAGATCGTATTTTACGACAAGCGTCGGAGCCGCGCTAGCGTAGTGGTTACAACACCGCTCTGGCGACCGGGTGATTCAGGATCAAACCCGGGCGACGGCATTTGAGGATTTTTCGTCGACCGGGATTTGGACTGGATTAACTCGAGACCTGGCGAGAACATTTGAAGGAGTGTCGTCGACCAGGGATTGGCGGCTCGTGAGCCGACCCAGCTCTAATGGGTACCTCCGAAAACGGCGAGTATCTGCCTGAATGGCGAGGGACACTTGTCTCTGTACAAGAAAATAGGATACTCACGTAAAAATCAATGTCAGGTTAGACATTAAAAATAACCTGAGATTTCGCCTCGAGTATTAGCGGGCGTACGGAAAAAAAAAAACGACAAGCGTCAGTCCTTGCTTCAACAGTTGCACTAGATTCATAGTATGCCTTAGACAGGCTACGTAATGCTTCATATTCGATTAAGGTAGAAAACGTAAGAACCGCACACTGATTATTTTTCTTGTAAGATAATGTTACGCAGGGCGTGCATAGCGTGCTAGTCTTCATACTTCTAGTTTTCTTTTTAACCGCTTTAGTTGCATTCAAAATGTAGTCCTTCTGTTTGGTACCTTTTGTGTTCGGTCGGGTCGTCACGACCGAATTTACGTGTAGCATTGTGAATGAGAACGTAAATGCCCCGGCGTATTTAATGGGCGTGGAAAGAGGTCAATTATAACCGTTCACTCCGCTCTCATTGACAGCTTGACTCGTCGACACACATATTTACCGGTGACCAATTTCTAAAGCCACGGTTCTCGGACATTCCGTAGGGTGTAATAAAACATCCATTTCTGTCGGCTACCCCAGTTATCAGTGCCGACCATGTGGAACGTTTAGTAATTCCAGCACAAAAGCGACTTACTATACATAATTATAATAGAAGATATGCTAGTCTTCATTTTTCCTAAAAATCACATTTCCTTTTCACATGAACACAATAATATGTATTTCACGATAAAGCAACTAACATTATGTACACAGTAATATAAAAATCCTTCAGAAATATTGCTAGACATGCAGTTTAAAAATCCAAATGTAGGACTCCACAAAAACACGTCCGCACGCCATAAAAATTGAACCATAGATGGACCAACAAAGAGATGGACAGAACATTTTGAGGAACTTCTCAATAGACCATCTCCAACTAATCCCCCAGACATCCAGCCAGCAGAAGAGGAGCTACAAATCAGATGTGAACGACCAAGTAGAGAAGAAATAAAGAAAGCCATAAAGCTTCTGAAAGATGGAAAAGCAACTGGTCCAAATTGCATTCAAGCAGAGGACATCAAAACAGATATTGATGCTTCTACAGAGATATTATACAAACTACTTGGCAAAGTCTGGGAGAGAGAGGAACTGCCAGCAGAATGGAAGGAAGGTTATCTGGTCAAGTTGCCTAAGAAGGGAAATTTACAAGAGTGCACAAATTATAGAGGAATAATGTTACTATCAGTAAAAGTATTAAACAGAATCATCCTGCAGAGATTAAAAGAGTCCATAGACAAGCAACTGAGAGATGAACAAGTAGGTTTTCGACAAAATAGATCCTGCACAGACCAGATAGCCATAATGAGAATAATAGTTGAACAAAGTCTGGAATGGAATTCACCGCTATACATCGGATTCGTGGATTATAAAAAGGCATTTGACAGTGTAGACAGAGATTCGCTTTGGAAATTGATGAGGCATTATGGAGTTCCCATGAAGATCATTAACTTAATAAAGAAGACCTATGAAGACATGACATGTTGAGTTCTTCATGAAGAACAACTTACAGAACCGTTTAGGATTAGAACGGGAGTGAAACAGGAATGCCTCTTGTCTCCATTTCTTTTCTTACTAGCAATAGATTGGGTTATGAAAACATCGACATCACACAACAGAAATGGAATCCAGTGGAATCTGACTAAACAGCTTGATGATCTGGATTTTGCAGATGACTTGGCTCTTCTGTCTCAAAACCATAATCAGATGCAAGAGAAAATGAAATTCTTGATGAGAGGTCACATTAAGTGGGCCTGAAAATACACAGGGAAAAGACAAATATTATGAGAATAGATGCAAGAAATGATAACAAGGTTGAACTTGAAGAAACACCACTAAAAGATGTAGAGTCTTACTTATATCTTGGAACAATATAGACAAAGTTGGAGGGACAGACAGTGATATCAAAATAAGAATACAAAAAGGAAGAGGACCTTTCATTGCAGTGGGAAACATATGGAGAACAAGAGAAATCAAGTCCATTACGAAAATAAGAATCTTCAACTCAAATGTGAAGTCAGTCCTATTGTATGGCTCTGAGACATGGAGAACAACAAAAACAACAACCAAAAAACTACAGACTATTATAAACGGGTGCTTGCGTAGAATAGAAGGACTGAAATGGTATGACAAAGTCACAAATGTGGAATTGATGACAAGAACCAGACAAGTGCCAGTGGAACAAGAGATGACAAGAACCAGACAAGTGCCAGTGGAACAAGAGATGACAAGAACCAGACAAGTGCCAGTGGAACAAGAGATGACAAGAACCAGACAAGTGACAGTGGAACAAGAGTTGAGAAGAAGGCGCTGGCGATGGATAGGACACACATTGAGGACACTTTGATCTTTTCCGAATCTTACAAGAAGCACGGCTTAAAAATTATATTTTACAGTATACTACGTCGTAAATGTCAAAAGTACGAGGGGTGTTCAGAAAGTAATGCACCACATCGTTTTTCTCAGCTTTTTTTTTTTTTTTTTTTTGTTTTGTTTTTTTTTGTTTTTTTTTTTGCGTACGCCCGCTAATACTCGAGGCGAAATCTCAGGTTATTACTATGTCTAACCTGACATTGATTTTACGTGAGTATCCCTTTTTACTTGTACAGAGACAGGTGTCCCTCGCCCTTCAGGCAAATACTCTCCGATTTCGGAGGTACCCATTGCAGCTGGGTCGGCTCAGGAGCCGCCAATCCCTGGTCGACGACACTCCTTCAAATGTCGTCGCCAGGTCTCGAGTTAATCCAGTCCAATTCCCGGTCGACGAAAAATCCTCAAATGCCGTCGCCCGGGTTTGATCCTGAATCACCCGGTCGCCAGAGCGGTGTTGTAACCACTACGCTAGCGCGGCTCCCTTTCTCAGCTAATAATGAAGATAGAAGCATGAAATTTTGCACACTTCAAATATGGCATGTGCCAATTGTGTGCACCAAATTGCACAGCAATCGGCCAAATAATACGGCTGCCCTAAACCGTTGAAATGGAGCGTGTTAGCAACTTGCGTTATAAGCAGCGAATTGTGATTGAATTTCTCGTTGCAGAGAAGGAAACTGTTGTGAACATTCACAAGCGTCTATGTGATGTGTATGGAAGTTTTGCAGTCGACAGGAGTACAGTCAGTCGCTGGGTTCAGAGAATCAAAGAATCAGGAAGTGGAGATACGGAGCTGCTTGATCGGCCGCGCTGTGGATGTCCTGCCACAGTTACCAACGCAGAAATGTTGAAATGCGCTGAGGGCATTATTCTTACTGATAGGCGAATCACTACTCAACAATTGGCCTTACAGTTGTCAGTGAGCATTGGTAGTGCAAATGCAGTTATAAAAACTCTCGGATTTTCTAAGGTTTGCGCAAGATGGGTTCCTCGAAGTCTCACAAATGACCAACGATTGCAAAGGAAAGCAATTTCTTATGAATTGTTGGAGCGTTTCAATGATGATGCAGAGAACTTTTTGGCTAAGATCGTTACAGATGACGAAACCTGGGCACATCATTTTGAACCTGAGACAAAAAGACAGTCAGTGGAGTGGCATCATCCGCAATCACCATGAAGAAAGAAATTCAAAACAATTCCTTCAGCTGGAAAGGTCATGATCACTGTCTTTTGGGACATTGAAGGTGTGATTCTTGTGAACGTTATGCCAAGAGGAGAGACAATCAATTCGCAAGCTTACATTAAGACATTGAAAAAACTCAATCAACGTTTTCGCAAAGTTCGGCCGCACAAGAATCCAGCAGACCTGCTTCTCTTTCACGACAATGCGCGACCTCACACAAGTCTGGCAACACGGGAAGCAATCACCAAATCGGGTTGGACTGTACTACCCCATCCACCCTATAGTCCCGAATTGGCACCCTCTGATTTTCATCTATTTGGTCCACTTAAAGATGCACTCCGTGGGACAAGGTTTGAAGATGATGAAGGAGTGATTCATGCAGCGAAGAAATGGTCACATGATCAAGACAAAATCTGGTACGGGCTAGGAATACATGCACTTTTTTCGCGCTGGCATAAAGCCGTACAAGTTGATGGGGATTATGTTGAATAATGCCGATGTTTACATGACATATCCATGTATATTGTGTATAAATTTCATGCTTTTTGAACAAACAGCTCCTGAGAAAAACGATGTGGTGCATTACTTTCTGAACGCCCCTCGTAGGATCAGAGGCGTATCCATATATGCTCACCGCATAGGAAACAGCTATAAGTAGTGATACATTTAAATCTGAAACGTGGGGAAAAAGAAATTTTATTCAAAACTATATTGTATACGACACGGTAAATTTTACATGTATACCTGCACTATTTCTTCTTGTTTTGAAGGAGCATAATTACATTGGTTTATGTTATTGTTATCTCAAGTAAGTTACATTTATCTCAGTCCGTATCTGACGATTCCATTAGAATAACAACTGTTAATGTCTGGACAAACTGTAATCCATCACGTTGCCAGTATTTTTCTTCTTCACGGAGCACATGATCTACACATTTCTTCCAGATTCGAAAATTTGTCTTTTTTAGGGTATCTTGTGTAAGAACTTTCACGTCGCTCATTTTAAATGTGATGTTCTGTACTGCAACCTGTCCTTTGATTTTAGCCCAAAGTAACTCTGTTGGGTTAAGATGCGAATGATAAGGTGGTAGTCGAAGAGAGGTGTGACCATATGATTCAATTATTTTGTCAACGCAATACAACTTAGTCTTCTTAGTCTGTTTCACAAGCTGTAACAATTCAGGTTTCAAATAGGTATTGTCGACATTGACATTTTCATTTCGTAGCCAAGTTCTTATTTCATCTTTTGTGCTTGAGGAAGTTGGTACTTTGTCTTCCTGAGCTACAACATTGTGATAGGATGCATTGTCCATTACAATACATGATTGTCGTAAATTTATTTTGAGAGGATGAGTCTTAGAATAGTGGTCCAGTTTGAGTGGAGAATGGTGGTGAAAAGCTCAGTGATAGGAAAAGGGTAGCGAGTAAATAGTTGATTCACAGAGTTCTGGGGAGAGTAAAGACAGACTTATTTACGACAAATCGTTCCTCTCAATCTTCTCTTTTGCTCTCCTGGTCAAACAATTATTTGCCAGTTTCCAGTCACACATCTGCGCTCACACCGATTTGGTGCTTTAAAACACACAGACGCACGTGAATACAAACTATGTTAAACAAATATGAGGGATTTGGGCCTTGGTAGTCCAACACAGTACTATATAGGTTTATGCTGTTTATTAGCATTAAAATCGATCACAACATCCAACATGTATTACATAAAAATTATCATAAGTACAGAAAAATACAAATACCAATGGTGGGGAGGGGGTGAAGAAGATTGGTATCGACTAAATCTTTCCCTCTTATTAAACAAAGGTAAACCCAGTCCCAAGATAGATAGTTATTAGGAACATAGGTAATGTAACCCAACCGTAAATTTAATTACCCTGAAAGAGGTGTAACCTTAATAGGTATGGTGATAGACCAAAAAAAACTGTTATCCCAATTGTGTCTTCCCTTTACTAAGCAAAGAAAAAAGGGGGGGGGGGGGGAATGAAACAGAGTTAACAAATTATCCTACTTAAAAGATCAATGTCGGGTATACAGAAAAACGTATTACCCGGTAGGCAGTTGACAAATGGTTTCTGCAAAAATAAATCTCCTGTCATACATACACTCTATGAGGATCCCCACTCATATACACCACACACTTACCGATTGCAGCATCAGACAATCCATAGAATTAGGTACACAATAATT
>JAMPIV010019920.1:0-28154 GCA_024509875.1 Oreohelix idahoensis | reverse complement strand
CGTTCTCATCCCTCCAAATGGTAAAACCGTTTTGATTTCCTGCTATAAACAAGTCAATTTTTATGGAGGGTGATGACCCGCGGTCAGGGCGATCATGTACTATCAGCAGCTTACGCGTTATGTTTTTATCCTTACATTTTATCCTTTGGAGATATTTTTACGTTGTATCACTTGTTAATTTTATGACACATCTCCCCACTTGAAAACATGCCTACGGCAAGTTCTAAAACCAGTGATACACATAGATAAAATCTCTCCTCCCGTCTGCCATTACTCTAAGTTTGATCACAGGGGTGCCGACTGAGGAAATCTGCACCGACATTCAATTTGCCTGGGATATATTGGATACTAAACTGATAAGATTGAAGTAATAAAGACCACCTCAGCAATCTTGCGTTTTCATGCTTAGCCTGAGATAAGAATACGAGAGGCTGATGATCCGTCTCCTCCACAAAAGTCCTATCATACAGATAGATTTGAAACTTCTTTATTGCCCAGATTAACGCTAAACATTCTTTTTCGCTTGTGGAGTATCCTTGTTCCGCCTTATTCAATTTGCGGCTTGCATAAGCGACTGGTTTCAGTTCCCCATCAGGTGAAGATGATCTTTGCAACAAAGCCCCTCCGAGTCCTACATTACTTGCATCGGTTCTTAAGACAAAGTCCTGTGTCAAATCAGGCAGTTTGAGAATAGGCCTGCTAGTGAGTTTTTCCTTTAACTCTTGGAACGCTAGTTCACATTGTGCAGTCCAAATAATTTTATCTGGAAGTCCCTTGCGAGTCAGATCAGTCAGAGGAGCACAAATAGCGTTAAAATTTTTGATGTATTTCTGATAAAATCCGCATAACGACACGAATGATCGCACGTCTTTTTTTGTTTGTGGTCTAGGTGCTCTCTGCAGTTTTTCCAAGTTCTTAGGATCAGGGGTCATGTTACCCTGATATACAGTGTGTCCCAAGAATTCCAACTCTTTGCATCCAATACAACATTTTGTTGGCCTAGCAGTTAAGTTCGCCTCCTGAAGTCTATTAAATAACATTTCTAGAGCTTCAATGTGTTCTTCAAATGTCTCTGTGGCGACGAGAATATCATCCATGAAATTCGTGATACATGGGTTATTCAGGGGATCCAACAATTTGCGCATCATCCTTGAAAATACACTCGGAGCATTTTTCAGTCCGAATGGTAGCATATTGAATTCATAATGTCCATCCGAAGTGCTAAAAGCCAAATAAGGTCTCACTTCAGGCTTCACTGGGATCTGGTAATATCCTTTACTAAGATCCACCTTTGAAAAGTATTTTGCCTTGTTCAGTCTGGCAAATAACTGTTTTGTGTCTGGTAATGGATCCACTTGTCCTTCTGTGACAGCATTCAGTTTCCTGTAATCTATGCACAGTCTGTGTTCCCCAGACGGTTTCCTCAACAAAACGACACTAGAACTAAAAGATGATTCACTGTGCGAAATAATCCCCTCCTTCAGCAAATAATCTATTTCTTCCTTCAATGCCTTCTCCTTCGCAAACGGAATAGAATAGGCTCTCATACAGATTGGGTTTGAGTCTACCAGTTTCATGTCATACTGTAGCAAATTTGTATGGCCTGGTTTATCTGTTAGTACATCTGTATGTTCCTCCAGAACCTGTTGAACTCTCTCCCTCTGGTTTTTAGTCAGGTGCTTACTGACTTTTACCTGGGCTGCTGTTTCACAAGGATGTAATGGGTATTCATGTGAGGTGAGTGGTTCCTTTTGCATCTGGGTTGCAATAGCCAAGGTCAATAAGGGGGTGCTTTCCTGGAGTGGTCTGTCCAGATACTTCTTTAATAAGTTTACATGATAAACTTTCTCCTTCCCCTTTTTGTCAATTTTATAGTTTGTTCTAGACACCTTCTCTAGAACCGTATATGGACCTTGCCAACCAATTTGTAATTTATTCTGGCTACCGGGTAGTAGAAGAAGCACCTTCTCTCCCACAGCTAGTTCTCGGTCCTTTGCCTTCCTATTAAAATATGCTGCATGTTTCTTCCTGGCTTGTTTCAAATTATCATTTGCCAGTTTCCATCCAGCTTTCAAACGAGTGGTCAGTTCGTTCACATATTGATAAGATGAGGTAACAGGTTCTTCCGCCTTCTCATCCGTCCAGGTCCTTAATAAAGCTTCTAAAGGACCTTTTATTGGCCTCCCAAATAGCAGAGTTGCGGGAGCCATCCCGGTTGAACTATGTGGTACCTCCCGATACGCAAACAATGCGGCGGGCAGGAATTGATCCCACAGATCCGGTTTTTCGTGTGCCAGCTTTCTCAGGATAGAAATGAGAGTCCCGTTGAACCTCTCTACCTGGCCGTTCCCTTGTGGATGGTACGGACTACAATGAAAGTGTCTGGCTTGAAATAGTTTAAAAACTTCTTCCGTTAGTTTCCCTTTGAACTGAGATCCATTATCCGTCAAGATTTGATGCGGGAATCCTAATCGGGTGAATATTGTAAGTAGTGCCTCTGCTACATGTTTTGAATCAATTGATGGCAGGGCTACCGCCTCTCCCCACATAGAACAAGTGTCCACCAGAGTAAGGATGTAACTGTTCCTCCTCTTGGTCCGAGTGAGAGGTCCCACAATATCCACTGCAACCCTCTCAAAAGGTGTTCCCACTATGGGCATTTCCCCTAGAGTTGCAGGAGCAGTCCAGTGCTTTGGAGCTACCCTTTGACATTCAGGGCAGGATTTGACATATCTTTTTATATCCTCCGTTATCCCTGGCCAGAAGTAATGACAAGCTATACGCTGTCCTGTGGCGCTGATCCCCATGTGACCACTGAAGGGAATCGCATGCCCGAGTTCCATCACTTTATCTCTATATGAGGTGGGAAGAACCAGCTGGTTGTGACCATTTATTCCAGTTCCGGCCTTCCTGTATAATAGTTTGTTCTTCATGAAATATTCCCCCTTGCTCGGAGGTGTGTGGCATTTGGGCAATTTTTTAAAACATGGCTTGAGTGTCCTATCCTCAGCCTGCGCCTTTCTCATCTCCTCTGGATGAGCATTTATAGGTTCACCTTCTTCCTCCTTCTTCTGTGACCTGGTCTGCACTGTCGCCATGATCACAGGTTTCTCGGGATTCCCCAAGAAGACGTATCTACACCCCAATATCAGAGGGTAGATTGGTTCATCTATCACTGCTGCTCTGATTTCTCCTTCCACATAGCGAGTTTTCACCGTTATCCTTGCGATGGGAAGTGTCATGAGTGGTATGTCCTTGGTCGCCCCTTGTATTTCCACTGTTTCTGTGGTATACTGACTTGGGTCCACTAGGCTAGACTTCACAACTGAATCATAATCCAAACCTGTATCATAAAGGCACCTTATGGTGGCCCCATTACAAATAACATCCTCACAAACTGGGGGGTGATAAGGTTCCTGTTGTCCATTAGGATTAACCTTTAATCTTTGCGTCCCCGACTTCATTGCAGCAATGTTTGAAGGTTTCCTTCTACAAAATTCGGTGTTATGGTTATCCTTCTTGCACCATTTACACCATCTTTTTCCTTGGTTCAACGGTTTTCTTTCATTGAACTTTTGGTCATTGAACTGTGAGTTTCTGTCGCGATAGTCATTTCTTGGCCGCTCAAAGTTTGTCCTACTTTTATTTCCCTGCTCTCTATTATCAAATTTATTAAATTGCTGTGGAGCTTTAAAATTATCTATGTGCTTCTTTTTAGCACCACTTACCTCTGCCTGGGCTGCCTGATACCTCTCAGCGACATTTAAAACCTCTCCCAACTTCTCTGCACCTTGTTCCATGAGAAATTTTCTCATGTCTGGAGCCATGGACTCCCTCAATTGCTCAATCATGATCATTTCTTTAAGATCTTGGGTCTTCCCCAGAGCAGTCCATTTCTCCAAATAGGTTTCCAGTCTAGCAGAGAATTGGTGGTATGTCTCCCCAGACAACAGTTTGGCATTTCTAAATTTCTTACGATAAAATTCACCATTCTTCTCGTACCTTAATAACAAAGCCTGCTTTAACATGTCATAATTGTCTTGGTCTTCCCTGTTCATTTTTAGCAAAGACTTCATAAGAAGTACCTCTCAGTCCTTGTGATAACTTTAAACTCCACCTCTCTCTCTCTAACCCATATGTAGTAGCTAATAACTCAAAACGTCCTAGGTACCCCTCTATGTCATCGTCTTTTTCAACAAAATGGTCTAAATGAAACCCCATAGCTGAGTTTGAGGCTCCCAGACTGGGCGTAGCATCTGAGGCAAAAGGGCTGGCACCATTTTCAGGAGCCTGGCCTTGTAATTCCAGCTCCCTTAGTCGTAATTCATGCTCCCTTTGCAACCTTCTATCTTCTGCCTCCCTTTCGGCCTTTTTATCTTCTGCCTCCCTTTCGGCCTTTTTATCTTCTGCCTCCCTTTGCTGTCGTTTGTCTTCTGCCTCAATCTGCAGCCTCTTAATTTCTCTATCCGCCTCAATTTGTAACCTCTTCTCTTCAGCTACCTTTCTATCTTCCCTTTCAATATATTTATCACATTCAGCCGTTACGTATTGAATTAAAATCTGACCATCCATTCCCATCTCCTTTGCGGTCAGCACAGCAGCTGATCGGAATTTTGCTAGCTCCGCCATACTTTTTAGACAATATAATAATATACAAGATAAATCTCTAACCAGTAAATACACTAAGTACTTCTTATGACTATAGTCTAACTAATTCTAACTAACCAGTTAACTAATTAATTATTACTGGCTGTGAAGATTCACCAACTTCTAATTGCCCTTTTAATTTAAAGGGACACTTTTAATTTTAAGGGAATTTTACAATTTTGTTCCCCTAATTTTATTTCTCCCACCAGGAGATCCTTATATTACTGTTTATGCTAATTATCCCTGGACAAGACCCCAATATATGTAGTGAATTTTGATGGTATTGTATGGTGGTGTTATCACCTAGTGTGATGCGTGAGGTCAGCTGTGAAGGCTCCTGAGATAATTGTAACTGTGAATATACAGAAGGCCCTTTCGTGCTACCACTTTATGACCTCACACATATCTTTTTTTACTAATGAATGTGGCTACGTTAAAATCTAGGGTACTGAATGCAATGTGTTGTATGGACATATACACACACCCACAGATATTAATTAAGTCTAATACTATCAATAAAATTTATAACACAATGAACTAAATTCAGCTGGTTAAATTTAGAATAGAAAATCTTTTTTTTAATTTATTTGTTCTGAACCAAGGTTTTATTTTGGCCAGAACTTATGCAAAGATTTTGAAATTTATGAATGAATGGCATGAATAAATGGCATGATAAATGAAAGATGTTTACATAGGCAATCTTCAAGATTAATTATAGTATTACTGTTCGTAATGTTAATTTTCCTGGGAAAACTATGAATGGATGTGCTGTTGGGGTGGCTTCATCCCTCCCTGTTTATGCCTACACAGCATTGTCCATTAATGATGGAAGGAAATGGGATGCTTCAGTAGTAAATTCTCTTGGGTGCTAGTTTTATGAAGTTGGTGTAAGTTCAGCAGGCCAGCTAGCCTACTTAACTTTGCCAGATTTGTTCTGGTGCTGGAATATGATGGCCCCCACCTCTCCGTGCTTGAGCAATACAAAGATGTTCTGTCGAAATGTACCCTGCACGGGTCCTCACTTCAATTATTAATCAGCATTTGACACCACCTTAGTGTCAAGATCGAACTCACAGCTCTGAAATAAAGTATTGGTTTTTGCTCAGAACCTTACCTAATAAGCCACTTCTACACATAACACATTACAATAACACCACATAAACAGGGTCAGTTCTCTCTGACCAGACAGCACATCTTACCTAGTTGGTTTCGCATAGGGTAAGTTTCCCCAGTCTACAGATTCTGAAATAGGTGCATTATCTCACTGCCATACAATAGGATAAGTGATATGATTCACTGTTCTCAACACTTGATCACCCCTTCCTAAACCTTGCTGTAGTTTATATTTTGTTTGTCCCTAGACCCTGAACTAGGGCGGGGGGTCCAGAGCGAATCCTTACTTGTTTGTAAGGCTAGATTTCGATATGGCAGTATCAAATCACTCGGACATTAAACAATATTCAAAATATACAAAGAAATAATTTCAATCTTACCAGATTATGAATAAAGAACACAGAAATGCTAGCAAAACTCAGCTGAGCTGCTGGCTATAGTATGGCGTCCCTGAACTTATTTTAATTTATTTCATTTGGAAATCACCACACTTGAAATTTACTGTGTCTATCACTGGACAACTATTGAGGAATGGCAAAAAAGCTCGTCTGAGCGCGGATAATATGATTGTCTGTGGCCAATCAATGCCTTGGTTTTTTTAAATTCAAATTTCCTACACTAAAGTCATTTCAGTCATGCTTCAGTCAAGTATGGATTTTTATCTGTTAGTCTGTCCGTCTCTACTTGCGTTTTCACAAAACGTACTTGATTTTTGAACCAACCTTTCTCTCCCCTCCAAAATTTTGTCGTTAAAAGTTATTTTTAGACACAGCTCCCACCAATATCCCTTCTCTTCCATGCTAAGTAGATTTGAACACCTGCGTCTCAAGGTCGCGGTTTTTGTGCAAATAGCGACACTTTTGATTCAATGCAGTCTTTCGCTGTCTTTTGTCATTATTTTCATTATTATCTATCCGTCTGTAAAATTAAAAACATATTATTTCACTGCTCAGAATGGGCCATCCGGCCAGCTAATTTTTATATTCCTAACATTAATATTAAGAAAAGTTACTTTTTAAATTTTGTAATATTTCAAGCATCTGCGTTTAGCCGCTGAATTCAAATCAAAGGCTTGGTATCGCAAAAGCGTCCAATAAATGACTGTGGCGTATCATATCCAGGGTCCCTTCTGTCGAGTTCCTTACTTTATGTCAACTTGGGGAACGTGACTTTTTTCCTCCGTTCCCCCCCCCCCCCCCCCCCCCCCTCCCCCCCCCCCCCCCCCCAATTGCGTCTCCTTAGCCTTGCTAGTCTCACGCAATTTTTTTCAGTCATATTTTTTTTTTTCCTTTTGATCCGCCGTTCTCATCCCTCCAAATGGTAACCGTTTTGATTCCCCGTCTAACAAGTCAATTTTTATGGAGGGTGATGACCCGCGGTCAGGGCGATCATGTTCTATCAGCAGCTTACGCGTTATGTTTTTATCCTTACATTTTATCCTTTGGAGATATTTTTACGTTGTATCACTTGTTAATTTTATGACAGACTGGTAGGAGCAGGAAAGCCAAAAAGACTGGCGCTTACCTCTAAAAAGGCCGACAATTGTGTTAAGAAAAAGAAAGCGTTGAGGCAATAATCTCAGTAAAAAGCACGACAGGAATATTCAAAGAAAGCTAGACATGCTACTGGTATGTTCTGAATAAAATTAAGTAATTTTTTGGGGAGATAATATTATAAATTGTAGGTGGTTATACTTTCATTATGGAGAAAAATTAGATTTTCTCAAAATCTATTTTTCTGTTATATATTTCGTATAACGTGCACATTTATTAATTAATTGCCTTGAGACAGTACATGTTCTGTTCATAACATTCTAAAACTTTTATCACATCGATTTTTTTTGAAATCTCTCAAACATTTGATTTATTGAAAACGTTAATGTACAATTTAGCAAAATATGTTACTATTTGTAGACGCTAGGTTCAAAGCCCCGTAACGTTGGATCTACTAAAGCTATCATAAAAAGTTATACATTATTATCATAAACTTTCTATCAAAATTTGCTATTCCTAGCTTAATAAATAAAAATGCCTTAGCAATTTGAAATAGGACAATATAATCCAATATGGCCGCCATTTCCATGACAACCAATGATACACTACCATCAAACTCTTTATTATACATATCAATGGTTGATGTAGGTGTCGCGTGGTGTGTATTGGGGCAACTACGTCAGTAGTTTTTGCCGGAAATAGCCTAGGAAAGATTAGGTAGAAAGTCTCCAGAAATTGGTACCTCTACTGAGATATTATACAAACTACTTGACAAAGTGTGGGAGAGAGAGGAAATACAAGCAGAATGATGGAAAGAAAGGTTATCTGGTCAAGTTGACTGTGATAAGTCTGAATCCTATCTAGCTATCATTCAAAACATTACACCGTACATAAATTCCGAGAAGTCAAACAAGCAATCAAAGCAGTAGATCGGGTCACGCAATGCTAATAATTTGTAAGGCCTTTTAGTAGGAAGACGAGAAAGTGTAGATGTTGACAATTTTTCGAATGGCAATGTGCAGAGATGAACGGAATATATCAATGATGAGCAAATCATGGACACACTGTAACCAGAGAGTTACTGTAATAGTGTGCTATTAATTAAATGAATTATGTTATTTTTGACTTGCTATGATTCTCATGAGTAACCACATCTTGTCTAATCTGTCTCATCTTACCCCCTGACTGGATAGAGAGTCAGTGAGCGATACTACGTACCTATATCGTGTGTGTCAGTGAGTCTCTTATGTAATGACCGTGTTATTTTGTGTATATACCTATTGTTTGTACTGTCAGACGTCAACTTGAATATGTTTAAAGATAGCAGTAGTCAGCTTAAGGTTGTTGTTATCTCCACACATTTTGTCCTAGAATGTTACTGGTGAGGACCATATGTCATTTCTCTGTTTGTCATAGGTACAGCGTCTTTGTAGCAAACGTTCATCTTTAGTTTTTTGAATAATATAATTTCAATCTGTTGTGGGCACAATAAGTAAGACGTAATGAAACTGTAAAAGACAATTGTATTTTTATGCGCACATTTTCTTTACCTTTCAACAGATCATTTGTATCGATGAACGCAAGGGACATAAATGTGTTAAATAATAAACGATTTTAGGGGAATTAACTCACTTTATTAAAGTCAGTAACGTGACAAACTCTTGATAAAATTGATCAAGTTTTCACATCTTCGTACTTGTTATTTCGTCATCATCACGAGCTTGTGGTTATCGTGTAGTTCCCGGAAGTCTCTGACAATACAAAGAAGCAAAAGAACTACAGTTGTCTATGCATGTCGTAAGTGGCTGCTTGTATACGGTTGTGTTTGAGGATGAAAACTTTATCATGTTAAAAATCAGAAACCACCAGTTCAAGACCACATAAATGTTCTGATGTAGGCTTCTTTCTAAAGCCTGGTGTAATGGGGGTTCTACAGCCTGGTGTAATGGTGGTTCTACTGCCTGGTGTAATGGTGGTTCTACAGCCTGGTGTAATGGTGGTTCTACAGCCTGGTGTAATTGTGGTTCTACAGCCTGGTGTAATGATGGTTCTACAGCCTGGTGTAATAGTGGTTCTACAGCCTGGTGTAATGTTGGTTCTACAGCCTGGTGTAATGGTGTTTCTACAGCCTGGTGTAATGGTGGTTCTACAGCCTGGTGTAATGGTGGTTCTACAGCCTGGTGTAATGGTGTTTCTACAGCCTGGTGTAAAGGTGGTTCTACAGCCTGGTGTAATGGTGGTTCTACAGCCTGGTGTAATGGTGGTTCTACAGCCTGGTGTAATGGTGGTTCTACAGCCTGGTGTAATGGTGTTTCTACAGCCTGGTGTAATGGTGGTTCTACAGCCTGGTGTAATGGTGGTTCTACAGCCTAGTGTAATGGTGGTTCTACAGCCTGGTGTAATGGTGGTTCTGCAGCCTGGTGTAATGGTGGTTCTACAGCCTGGTGTAATGGTGGTTCTACAGCCTGGTGTAATGGTGGTTCTACAGCCTGGTGTAATGGTGGTTCTACAGCCTGGTGTAATGGAGGTTCTACAGCCTGGTGTAATGGTGGGTCTACAGCCTGGTGTAATGGTGGTTCTACAGCCTGGTGTAATGGTGGTTCTACAGCCTGGTGTAATGGTGCTTCCAAGCTGAAAAAATGTAAATGATGATGTTGACGTGAGCAAATATAGACTTGAACTTTTGGATAAAACAGAACATGATGATGATGATTTGAGCAAGTGTAGATTAGAACTTTTGGATAAAACAGGACACAGTTTTTGAAGCACCCCAATCAATTTTTAGTGTGTTTGAATATACAGCAAGGAACATGATGATGACTTGAGCAAGCGTAAACTTGAACTTTTGGATAAAACAGGACACAGTTTTTGGAGCATCCGTATAAATGTTTGTATTTACAACCAGGAACATGATGATGGCCAGTAATGGTCTGATCTCAAGCTTGACGGGAATTTGGTAACATCCTTTGCTCAGATCCACTTTAGAAAAATATTTCGTCTTGTTTAACCTAGCAAATAGTTGAGTGGTGTCTGGTAATGGATCTGCTTGAGACTCTGTGAGAGCATTCAATTTGCTATAATCTATTCATTGTCTATGTTCACAAGAGGGTTTCCTCAGCAAAACCACTCTGGCGCTGTAAGGTGATTCAGGTTGAGAAATGATATTTTATTGCAATAGGTAATCAATCTCTCCCTTTAAAGCTTGTTCTTTGGCAGATGGAATTGGATAAGTTCTCATGCAGATTGTTGTTGGGTCTAGTAACTTCATATCATATTCCATTAAATTAGTGCACTCCAGTTTGTCCGTTAGCACGTTTGCTTGTTTTTCCAGAACTTTCTGAATCTGCTCCCTCTGTCCTTTCGTCTGGTGATTACTGACTTTTACATGCTCATGTGTTTCACAGGGTCTTAAAGGATATTCATATGATGTGAGAGGTTCATTTTTCATATCAGTAGCTATGGCCAGGGTCATCTGTTACACCCCCCTAATGTTAATGTTTATTTTTCAAGAGGTCATTACTGTTGTACTTCCGTCAAGCACGTGAAAGTCAATCATGGCTGTCACTGATGGAGTGAAACTGCCACAGGGCTTCACTGTTGCAAATATGGTTATATTTCAAAGGTATGTGTGTTCAAGTCTACGGGTATGCGATGCACAGGTTCTCGATACAAATAGACCACGCCCACTCCGGGGCTATTTCTAAATACGTGTTAAGTTCCCTGTCACACTTGTAATATTAAGTGCGTGTGTTGGTTTAGTCGTTTACACCACAGGTACGTACACAAGAGTCATGGATGGTTGTAAACGACTGGTGACATTTCATATGGGTTTATTCACGTCACAACACATTGATGAAATACACATAGAATACCGTTCACAGCACAACACAAGATATAAAGTACCACATAATAACTGCGCACTCGGCAGCTACAATGATATCATAATACATGGCCTAGAGTACTCATATTAAACTCAGCGTTCTAAAGAATCCTCAATAACAATCCTCTCACAGGAGCTATCATGATTCATGGCCTAAAGTACTCTTATTAAACTCAGCGCTATAAAGAATCCTCAATAACAATCCTCTCACAGGAGCTATCATGATTCATGGCCTAAAGTACTCTTATTAAACTCAGCGCTATAAAGAATCCTCAATAACAATCCTCTCACAGGAGCTATCATGATTCATGGCCTAAAGTAATCTTATTAAACTCAGCGCTATAAAGAATCCTCAATAACAATCCTCTCACAGGAGCTATCATGATTCATGGCCTAAAGTACTCTTATTAAACTCAGCGCTATAAAGAATCCTCAATAACAATCATCTCACAGGAGCTATCATGATTCATGGCCTAAAGTACTCTTATTAAACTCAGCGCTATAAAGAATCCTCAATAACAATCCTCTCACAGGAGCTATCATGATTCATGGCCTAAAGTACTCTTATTAATCAAGACTCCTCACACAGGAGATAATGGCCTTTAAAGACTGCACACTGCAGTTATAAACATTTCCACAATCATCAAAACTGCAGTTTCATACTACGCTGTACCCACAGCGAAAAATCCGTCGACATTTTAAATTCAGCACTGTACAGGCCTTTCACACTTCCCAAAAACACTGTCTTCCTCCCCGGTCAAAACGCCCGGAACACTCTCCCTAGATAACACACTCGTCCCGCTCAAAAGCAGACACGAGACTTCCTCACGGTCAACACAACTCAGTCAACCAATCATCTGCTGGCTAGCCGCGAGCTATTCTCACTCCGTTCAAAACATTACAGAATAAATATATCAGCGCTTTTCACGCTGTCTGTAATCTGTCTCTCGAAACTATCACGAGATACTCTCTAAATAATTCGATAGCTAACAAGCAACTAAGTGCTATAACTCAAAATCTATTTCAACTACTAACATACTCCAGTTTACTTCCCCTTACACCAGTTCTATTCTTAACATCTTACCTCACCCCCAGAGAAAAAAATTGATTCTATCAATTTTTTGACAAATACATCCCCAAAAAATTAAAAGGACAATGAATCTCTAACATATGTGTCTAAGAATTACCTTAAGTTAAGTTAAAATAAGACATCTACAAAATATAAGCATTAAGTGAAATGTAAAAATGAAGTATCCAATGTAATCAATTAAGCATACCAAAAATAATGCATTACAAAACCAAGTTAAGTGAATACAGCACAACTAAATAGGAAACAACCGATAGTACAAGAAAAGACAAGATCAAGCAAACGAAAAAATGATCCATAATAAGGTAAGTATGAAATCAGAATATGAGGAAAAAACAATAATATTACATTCAAACAATTTGTTATATGTAAAATAATTACAAATATCACAAGTAGCTACACTATATTAAGTTATACCATTAAAGTAACAATACATAGAATGAAAGTATAAGAAGCGAAAGAAGAAGTATACAAGGAGAATGAAGTGAAACGTAAATAAAGCACGAAATGTAAACAAAATATGAAACCAAACTGAAAAGACAACAGAAAAGAAGAAGTGGAATGAAGCATAATCAACAAAGACAGATAGAAAGCAAAAGGTATGAATATAGAGAACGTTGGTAAAAATATATACTAATAACAATTTAGATCAACAACGTATTTCAAAATACATACAAACACGATCGAAAAGCACAAAACAAAATAACAAAGTATTCCTATACTAATACCACAAAAAATAGTTTATAACTAAACAAAATATAATCAGTAATTTAAACAAGTTATACAAGTTATACATAGTGAACAATAAATTATCGCCACCACACAAACAAGTAATAGCATTGCTATAAGACCAACGCATAATCAAGCGCTAATACAACATAACATACAAAAACAAAAAACCTTCTTTAAAGAACTAACATTATTCTACATATCAAACATAGCACATAGTCAAACGCTAAGCACACACAAAACCAAAAATAAAAAATTACAATGTCTGGGAAAAAAAATACTTTCCAAAAAATACAGTACAAAAATATTTCGTAATGCTAAGTTACATAAAAATAGTATTTTAATTAAATTAATTCAAATCTATAATTAACAAATTAACAAAAAACTAGCTTTAGCAAAATGAGAGACATATAACAATTCCTGCATCTAAGCAAATACTAAACAACACGTGTAAGTTTTTCAAAAAATACGTCACAGAGAAACACATAGAAAAAACACACTATTACCAAAATACAAGTTTGCAAATACATGAAAACAACGTAATGTATGTTAAGCAAGTGCTTAAATCAGATCTCTAGATTTCTCAATCAAATAACAATATCAGCAAACGCTGTTAATTTTCTCTATACAGTTCAATTTAAACTTTAAATATTTCCGGCTGACAATCACGTTCAGCTTAGCTATAGTGTTATTCAGTTATAAATTTATATTTATCTCCATCTGATATATTAAAAATAACTATTGTAACATTACAACTAATGAGTATGTGCTTGGGCTGGCAAACTCATCATGTACAAAACTATTCTAACCAACACATCTGTAAAACCAAACCCCCAAAAAAAACTTCAAGTTCTACACCAGAGTATAAAAAATAGGCATAAGTTTGTAACCAGTAAGGTTAAATATAAATCTGCTCATTGCATTCATGAATAGTAAACAACACGTCACTACCATCTAACACACTACATATTATCCAAAACACAATAGTATAAAAATAGCATCGAAATGAACTAATTTATAATTAAAACAGTCATACATATCAAGAAAAACAATAGACATCAAATGATGCGTAAAGATGATGATCATAATATAACAACCTATGATCTATGCAATAGAATACATTAACATCTACTGTCCTAATAAACAAACAAAACAAAAAAGAATCAACCGCAAAAAAAAATCTCCATAGGTCTTGCCGACATCTCATAAACACTAGGGGTAAAACGTCGAATCCATAGTTAGCACGCTGATATGTTTCGCTTGAGAAAACACTCACTGGGGCACAATGTTGACCTATATTCTTGCCGCTACCGTAAACAGCCGTTAACGTAAACAGGAGCGCTGACCCATATCAAGAAGTCGCCTCTGTTCAAAAAATACAAATGAAAATTCCATTTTAATGAATGGTGAAATTTACTACGAACAACAGAGAGGTTAAACAAACAATTACCCCGCACTGTGGTCCGTGTGGAAATCTGGTCACCCCACTATGTCATCGACTCTTCGTTTATGTTCACAACAACGTGCTGCTCTTTCAAAATCAGAAACATAACAAGCAGTAGTATTTGTGACATCATTATCATTGCTACTTTGCTTAATAACAATGCTTCTAGGCTCATGTCGAGCAAAATTAGCATAATTGCACTTATTCGTCGTTTGATCAAAATATTTATCATCATTTCCTCTTTGTTTGAGACTATTATTATGTCTATAATCCCAGTCAGACTTGTTATGATTAACATTTCTACTCCGCACAAAAAATCTGTCAGAAAAATTATTGCACGACTGAAAACTCTTCTTGTAATTGTCTGTACCATTATTTTCAAAATTCTGAGAATTAAAATGTTGAGATACATTAACCTGTCTCTTATCTCTCTGAGAAGGAAAATTATGATCATATGAATTTCCTTGGTACTTTCTAACCTTAGAAACATCTCTCCTACAAAAACTCTTTCCATTCTTTTCTTTGACAATATGCTTGTTTACAGTATCATCTGCAGATCTATAAGTATCTTTATCGTTACGTCTATAATGGGTTTCATCCTTGGAACCACTACTTATAACTTTATCCCTTGTTATCATCTTCTGAGAACCTCTAAAATCAGTTACTCGTTTAATCATTAGGGTTTTAGCTTGAAATCTATCAGGACTGACTGTTACCTTATCATTCTCTCTATTACACTTCCGCCAAGATTCGTTGCTATTGGAAGCAGAATCAAAAGATCTTCGAAAGTTATATTTTCCTCGAAAAGATATTTGTCTATCACATCTAAACTTTCTATCCGCAAAGATTGTATAGGGCTGGATCTTTGCTTTTTTTCCTGTTGGTAAACAACTTTCTGTCTAGCATTGTCCACATTTACAGAAGACCATATTCCGCTGTTTAAAATAACATCGAGTAGAGCCTCTACCCTTTTTGTACTTTCTGCAATTTCAACATTTTTTTGTGAAATTTCTTCACTTAATTTCCTATTTAATTTGTCAAATATCAAGACTTTACTTCTCTCCTCTGTTAACAATCTCTCAATCTTAATCATCTCCTCTCTCTCAGTCGTTAACTCTTCTAATTTGTCTTTCTCATCCTTTTCTTTATTTGCTCTAGTTTGACATGTTTCATTACCTAATTTCTCACATTTCTTATCCTTAACTTTTAATTTATCATGTATATCTTTCTTTTCTTTCAGTTGGCAACTGATAATATCATTATCCTCCAACACCTCATGAAGCATATTTATGTAAGTCTCCTCACGAACATTGCTCTCAATCTTTAATATGTCATACATTTCTTTTTTCTCTTGAACTTCCTGTCTGAGATTACCAACTTCGTCATCTTTGTCTTTCACCAGAATTTCCAACTCTTTGTTCTTGTTCAATGCTTCATCTAACGCCGCATGTACTTTAGTAAGTTCCGTGTTTGACTTATCTAACTCATTTGCGAGTTTAGAGACTGTTTCGTGTAGTTTACTCACTTCAGTAGTAACTTTTAAACAATTGTCCCTTTCCCGTAGGGCACTCTGTTTGTTGACTTTTATTTGTTTCTCACTTCCTAATTCCTTTTTCTGCTCATCAGGAATACCGTTGTGGATTATCTTGAATATATTTTGCATTATCTGTCCGTGTTCAAGTTCAATATACTGTTGTAAAAACACACGAAGGTGCTGTAGCAAATCAATCAAATCCTTAGCCATTATTGAATTACAAAGAAGCTTAAAGTTATGTTCAGCAAATAACTTTAGGGATACTGACACATTAACCAACAAATCGTCCATGATCCATACTCCAAGTCTTGGACCTCTCAATCCCTTTTCATCTCTACCTATTAACAATGCACTCTCCAACATAGGCCTTATATCTGCAGGATTATTATCAAAATCCATGGTGATTCAATCACTCAGTTAACTATATATCTATATCAGTATAATTATTAATGTCGCAAGTTTATGTTTTAAGAAGTTCTGACAATTACCCTTCCATTTCACACAGTTCAGTATGTATACCAAAAATATTATTCATAACTTTGTATCATCAATTCCTCTTCCATCTGAGGGAAGTCAACATATATCATACAACCATCAATACTTAGCATCAATACTAAATCCTAATAATATGTCTATATAGAATTAGACAACAAAAACAACAGATTTCAACAGTATAGGAGATGCAAAGCACAGGAAGGCTCGTTGACATAGTTAAGGCGACACAGTTCACACCACAAACATAACTACTTATCTTGAATGAAAATTCTTCTGTTCCTTTCCGTTAACACCCTGGATATCACAAAGTTCAATGGTAAAACAATCGACAACAGAAAGGCATTGGAACTTGACACACTCGATTCCGCTCAGGTCCTCGATTCAGCACGCTACGTGCTAACACACCGCACAGGAAAGCAGGAAATGGGTCACCGTCTGTCAATTTCGTTGAAAGAAGGTACACCACTCGTTCATACTGCCAGATGATTACTTGTACTGGTATACAGACGCCACTGTATATCATGACATCTCATAATCTTGAGTAATAAATTTCTTGACTTGCGAGTTGCGACTTGCGACTTGAGTTAACAGTTCCCAGCCTGGATACAGCTCTCAAATGTGATGTCTGTCTTTCATATACTAACGCCACTCAGGCTACATGCTAACACTTGTGAATTAATATCACGCGAATTTCGCGGGTGTCAGATCCTATAAAACTAGCACACCACTGTTGCAAATAGGGTGGCCAGCTTGTACGCTTTGCAATAGGTGATAGTGAGTGCGTGTTGGAACCGACACTCACAACACAGGATATAAAATATCTATATAATAACTGCGCACTCGGCAGCTACAATGATATCATAATACATGGCCTAGAGTACTCATATTAAACTCAGCGTTCTAAAGAATCCTCAATAACAATCCTCTCACAGGAGCTATCATGATTCATGGCCTAAAGTACTCTTATTAAACTCAGCGCTATAAAGAATCCTCAATAACAATCCTCTCACAGGAGCTATCATAATTCATAGCCTAAAGTACTCTTATTAAACTCAGCGCTATAAAGAATCCTCAATAACAATCCTCTCACAGGAGCTATCATGATTCATGGCCTAAAGTACTCTTATTAAACTCAGCGCTATAAAGAATCCTCAATAACAATCCTCTCACAGGAGCTATCATGATTCATGGCCTAAAGTACTCTGATTAAACTCAGCGCTATAAAGAATCCTCAATAACAATCCTCTCACAGGAGCTATCATGATTCATGGCCTAAAGTACTCTTATTAAACTCAGCGCTATAAAGAATCCTCAATAACAATCCTCTCACAGGAGCTATCATGATTCATGGCCTAAAGTACTCTTATTAATCAAGACTCCTCACACAGGAGA
This sequence comes from Oreohelix idahoensis, assembly GCA_024509875.1. Classification (NCBI taxonomy): domain Eukaryota; kingdom Metazoa; phylum Mollusca; class Gastropoda; order Stylommatophora; family Oreohelicidae; genus Oreohelix; species Oreohelix idahoensis. The sequence goes on along the minus strand of JAMPIV010019920.1, from coordinate 10,340 downwards.
TAATGGCCTTTAAAGACTGCACACTGCAGTTATAAACATTTCCACAATCATCAAAACTGCAGTTTCATACTACGCTGTACCCACAGCGAAAAATCCGTCGACATTTTAAATTCAGCACTATACAGGCCTTTCACACTTCCCAAAAACACTGTCTTCCTCCCCGGTCAAAACGCCCGGAACACTCTCCCTAGATAACACACTCGTCCCGCTCAAAAGCAGACACGAGACTTCCTCACGGTCAACACAACTCAGTCAACCAATCATCTGCTGGCTAGCCGCGAGCTATTCTCACTCCGTTCAAAACATTACAGAATAAATATATCAGCGCTTTTCACGCTGTCTGTAATCTGTCTCTCGAAACTATCACGAGATACTCTCTAAATAATTCGATAGCTAACAAGCAACTAAGTGCTATAACTCAAAATCTATTTCAACTACTAACATACTCCAGTTTACTTCCCCTTACACCAGTTCTTATCTTAACATCATCAAATAGGGACTTTCAGAAGCAGTTCTATCATAATACTTCTTGAGTAAATTAACATGATAGACTTTTTCCTTTCCCTTTTTGTCTATCGTAGTTACCTAGACAACTTCTCTAGAACAGTATATGGGCCCTACCATCCTATTTATAGCATGTTGTTACTGCTGGGTAAAAGAAGAAGCACATTCTCTTCACCAGCTAGTTCTCTATCCTTTGCCTTCTTGTTGAAATATGCAGCATGTTTCCTTCTGGTTTTACGAAGATTCTCGTTTGCCAATTTCCAGCCAGTTTGAAGACGTGATGTCAACTCGTTAACATACTGATAAGATAAGGTTACAGTCTCATGCTTTCTCATCTGTCCATGTCCTCATTAAGGCTTCCACTGGACATTTGATGGGCAGGCCAAATAATAACGTTGCCGGAGCCATCCCAACTTTAGTGTAATGGGCGATATAATGAAGTTGGCTGTGCACTCGTTAAACGGTTGGTACAACCCAATCTTCCACTACCTATTTTTGGGGGTTAACATTCTCCATTTGTATCTCTATGAGAGGTAACTTCCAGTCAAAGGGAAACCATTCTTAGTAATACATTTACATTTCGTGTCGCTGTAATTATTTTAAATAATCTTTAAAACTGTGTGATAAGAAAATCAATACTAGATTAGAAGTTGGGACATCAGGTAAATTTAATAAAATTAAAAAAAAAAATTATACACATGATGAATAAATTGGGGATCTGAACACTCACGTGGTCTACAACCTACTTATGCCAATACTGTAATAAATGATGTTGATTATTACGGACAACACAGTGTAGTTTTAGGAGACAGAAGTTGCCATTTGCCCTTAAAAGCGCTCTTCATCAACCTCCTGACCATACTGTGTTACAAAACACTTAAGGCAAACGTGTCTTCGACTACTACTCTTATAGATACAGCTTCAAAATTGATGTCTCCTCCTGGGAGACTATCGCACAGGATCGCTGTGCCTGGCGGACAAACATTACTCAAGGTGCTCGCATTGCAGAACAGAATTTAGCTGATAAGGCAGAAGGCAAGCGTGCTGCAAGAAAGGCCAGAATGCATAGCAACACTACTATCGACTCTAACCATGTGTGCCCCGTATGTGGCAGGGCCTGTAGGGCCAAAATATGATTAATTAGTCACATGAGATCACGGCACAGATGTGTCACAACTCAAGTCTGAAGCTGTCGCCATCTTCGCTTGCGATGGGCAACTATTATTATTATTATTATAGATGCCAGTGGACAAGTATATCGGTCAGAGAAACAATACAGAGCAAATACTATAGACAATAGGAGGCCGAGAAGATGGAGAAGAGGATTCAGAAATATTCGTGTTGGATTACTCAGACATTTCAGGGTCTGGGGGAGATAGAGACGTTTGTCGCAGACACACGAATCGGAGATCTTATAGGCGAGGAAATAGTTCTAGCCGACACAGAGAAGTATTACGCCGTGGAGACGAGTGGAGAAGCAAGAGTAAAGATAGAGATGAGGAAATGAGGAGATATGAGGAGTCTAGGAGAAAGACGAGTAGAAGAAGAGATAGTATGGATCGAGTAGATTACCGGTCCAGCAGTCGAGATAAGGAGACTAAGAGAAGAAACGAGATAAGGAAATCAAGGATTCTAATGAAGAATACTATAAAAGCAGATAGACTTAGAAACAGATCTATTAATAGTAGTACTAGCTAATCAAACAATACGGTGAGCAGGACAAAAAGTAGGGATTGGGGAAGTTACTGATCCAATAGTAGAAACAAGTCTATCAGTAGTAAAAGAGAGAGAAACGAGTACTGAGACATGAAGAAGCAGAGAAGACAGTCTAGTAGGTACAACAGAGTGAAGTCGAAGAACAGGAAAAGAAGTAGAGTTGCAGATGTTGATGTTGGCGAACAGAGTAACGTTTTAGGGGATAACTATGAGGGAAGATCTCATAGTACACACAATGAGTTTAGTTTATGGCAGTAGTCCGTACAATGAAACGGCTAATCAAGATGGATAAGACATGAGAAGAAGACGCTGAAGATGGATATAACACACACTAAGGTAACTTGAACATAGCTTTATGAGACGGTCCTTTTTCTGGAATCTCATCGTGGGTTTAATCTGCCCTGCCCTGCAGTAGTGGTCCACAAATGGCCAAACACCGAGCTAAAGGATGAGTGTTTCAAAAGGTTTAACTCTTCTCTCCAGATTATATTTGGCAGAGATATGCATAGAAGAATGATGCTTCTATTTCAGGGAGCCTCACAGAAATTTTACAGAATGGCGAGATCATCTATAACCGTTATGAACTTATTATTATCCAGCCCTTTTGAGAGGAAAGGTTTCGATTCGTATTTGGGATTCAGCAAATTATGAATTTACCAGCTCTATCTGGTTATGTGTTTAAAACAAACTGAGTCATACAAATGCAGACATAAAAATGAATTAATAGTGATTAATTTAACTATAGGTTTATATTTACATATAAAGAAGTTTAATAATCAATTATTGGTTGACAAGATAAAATAATTAGAGCGGTTTTGAAAACAAAGCATCATATTTATCATCATATTTATAATCATATTTATCATCATCTGTAGATCATAGTTGTAGGTGGATAAGAGAAGCACATTGGCTGAGCTGGTATGTTAGTTAGCTGGTATGTTAGTTAGCTGGTATGTTAGTTAGCTGGTATGTTAGTTAGCTGGTATGTTAGTTAGCTGGTATGTTAGTTAGCTGACAATGTTAGTTAGCTGACAATGTTAGTTAGCTGGTATGTTAGTTAGCTGGTATGTTAGTTAGCTGGTATGTTAGTTAGCTGGTATGTTAGTTAGCTGGTATGTTAGTTAGCTGACAATGTTAGTTAGCTGGTATGTTAGTTAGCTGGTATGTTAGTTAGCTGGTATGTTAGTTAGCTGGTATGTTAGTTAGCTGGTATGTTAGTTAACTGGTATGTTAGTTAGCTGGTATGTTAGTTAGCTGGTATGTTAGTTAGCTGGTATGTTCTTCTTCTTCTTCGTTCGCCCTGAAAAGGACGGTGGTGCTGGTACGTTAGTTAGCTGGTATGTTAGTTAGCTGACAATGTTAGTTAGATGGTATGTTAGTTAGCTGGTATGTTAGTTAGCTGGTATGTTAGTTAGCTGGTATGTTAGTTAGCTGGTATGTTAGTTAGCTGGTATGTTAGTTAGCTGGTATGTTAGTTAGCTGGTATGTTAGTTAGCTGGTATGTTAGTTAGCTGGTATGTTAGTTAGCTGGTATGTTAGTTAGCTGATATGTTAGTTAGCTGACAATGTTAGTTAGCTGACAATGTTAGTTAGCTGGTATGTTAGTTAGCTGGTATGTTAGTTAGCTGGTATGTTAGTTAGCTGGTATGTTAGTTAGCTGGTATGTTAGTTAGCTGACAATGTTAGTTAGCTGGTATGTTAGTTAGCTGGTATGTTAGTTAGCTGGTTTGTTAGTTAGCTGGTATGTTAAATAGCTGGTATGTTAGTTAGCTGGTATGTTAGGTAGCTGGTATGTTAGTTAGCTGGTATGTTAGTTAGCTGGTATGTTAGTTAGCTGGTATGTTAGTTAGCTGGTATGTTAGTTAGCTGGTATGTTAGTTAGCTGATATGTTAGTTAGCTGACAATGTTAGTTAGCTGACAATGTTAGTTAGCTGGTATGTTAGTTAGCTGGTATGTTAGTTAGCTGGTATGTTAGGTAGCTGGTATGTTAGTTAGCTGGTATGTTAGTTAGCTGACAATGTTAGTTAGCTGGTATGTTAGTTAGCTGGTATGTTAGTTAGCTGGTATGTTAGTTAGCTGGTATGTTAGTTAGCTGGTATGTTAGTTAGCTGGTATGTTAGTTAGCTGGTATGTTAGTTAGCTGGTATGTTAGTTAGCTGACAATGTTAGTTAGCTGATATGTTAGTTAGCTGGTATGTTAGTTAGCTGGTATGTTAGTTAGCTGGTATGTTAGTTAGCTGGTATGTTAGTTAGCTGGTATGTTAGTTAGCTGGTATGTTAGTTAGCTGGTATGTTAGTTAGCTGGTATGTTAGTTAGCTGGTATGTTAGTTAGCTGACAATGTTAGTTAGCTGGTATGTTAGTTAGCTGGTATGTTAGTTAGCTGGTATGTTAGTTAGCTGGTATGTTAGTTAGCTGGTATGTTCTTCTTCTTCTTCGTTCGCCCTGAAAAGGACGGTGGTGCTGGTACGTTAGTTAGCTGGTATGTTAGTTAGCTGACAATGTTAGTTAGATGGTATGTTAGTTAGCTGGTATGTTAGTTAGCTGGTATGTTAGTTAGCTGGTATGTTAGTTAGCTGGTATGTTAGTTAGCTGGTATGTTAGTTAGCTGGTATGTTAGTTTGCTGGTATGTTAGTTAGCTGGTATGTTAGTTAGCTGGTATGTTAGTTAGCTGGTATGTTAGTTAGCTGATATGTTAGTTAGCTGACAATGTTAGTTAGCTGAATATGTTAGTTAGCTGGTATGTTAGTTAGCTGGTATGTTAGTTAGCTGGTATGTTAGTTAGCTGGTATGTTAGTTAGCTGGTATGTTAGTTAGCTGACAATGTTAGTTAGCTGGTATGTTAGTTAGCTGGTATGTTAGTTAGCTGGTTTGTTAGTTAGCTGGTATGTTAAATAGCTGGTATGTTAGTTAGCTGGTATGTTAGTTAGCTGGTATGTTAGTTAGCTGGTATGTTAGTTAGCTGGTATGTTAGTTAGCTGGTATGTTAGTTAGCTGGTATGTTAGTTAGCTGGTATGTTAGTTAGCTGGTATGTTAGTTAGCTGATATGTTAGTTAGCTGACAATGTTAGTTAGCTGACAATGTTAGTTAGCTGGTATGTTAGTTAGCTGGTATGTTAGTTAGCTGGTATGTTAGGTAGCTGGTATGTTAGTTAGCTGGTATGTTAGTTAGCTGACAATGTTAGTTAGCTGGTATGTTAGTTAGCTGGTATGTTAGTTAGCTGGTATGTTAGTTAGCTGGTATGTTAGTTAGCTGGTATGTTAGTTAGCTGGTATGTTAGTTAGCTGGTATGTTAGTTAGCTGGTATGTTAGTTAGCTGGTATGTTAGTTAGCTGACAATGTTAGTTAGCTGGTATGTTAGTTAGCTGGTATGTTAGTTAGCTGGTATGTTAGTTAGCTGGTATGTTAGTTAGCTGGTATGTTAGTTAACTGGTATGTTAGTTAGCTGGTATGTTAGTTAGCTGGTATGTTAGTTAGCTGGTATGTTCTTCTTCTTCTTCGTTCGCCCTGAAAAGGACGGTGGTGCTGGTACGTTAGTTAGCTGGTATGTTAGTTAGCTGACAATGTTAGTTAGATGGTATGTTAGTTAGCTGGTATGTTAGTTAGCTGGTATGTTAGTTAGCTGGTATGTTAGTTAGCTGGTATGTTAGTTAGCTGGTATGTTAGTTAGCTGGTATGTTAGTTAGCTGGTATGTTAGTTAGCTGGTATGTTAGTTAGCTGGTATGTTAGTTAGCTGGTATGTTAGTTAGCTGGTATGTTAGTTAGCTGATATGTTAGTTAGCTGACAATGTTAGTTAGCTGACAATGTTAGTTAGCTGGTATGTTAGTTAGCTGGTATGTTAGTTAGCTGGTATGTTAGTTAGCTGGTATGTTAGTTAGCTGGTATGTTAGTTAGCTGACAATGTTAGTTAGCTGGTATGTTAGTTAGCTGGTATGTTAGTTAGCTGGTTTGTTAGTTAGCTGGTATGTTAAATAGCTGGTATGTTAGTTAGCTGGTATGTTAGGTAGCTGGTATGTTAGTTAGCTGGTATGTTAGTTAGCTGGTATGTTAGTTAGCTGGTATGTTAGTTAGCTGGTATGTTAGTTAGCTGGTATGTTAGTTAGCTGATATGTTAGTTAGCTGACAATGTTAGTTAGCTGACAATGTTAGTTAGCTGGTATGTTAGTTAGCTGGTATGTTAGTTAGCTGGTATGTTAGGTAGCTGGTATGTTAGTTAGCTGGTATGTTAGTTAGCTGACAATGTTAGTTAGCTGGTATGTTAGTTAGCTGGTATGTTAGTTAGCTGGTATGTTAGTTAGCTGGTATGTTAGTTAGCTGGTATGTTAGTTAGCTGGTATGTTAGTTAGCTGGTATGTTAGTTAGCTGGTATGTTAGTTAGCTGACAATGTTAGTTAGCTGATATGTTAGTTAGCTGGTATGTTAGTTAGCTGGTATGTTAGTTAGCTGGTATGTTAGTTAGCTGGTATGTTAGTTAGCTGGTATGTTAGTTAGCTGGTATGTTAGTTAGCTGGTATGTTAGTTAGCTGGTATGTTAGTTAGCTGGTATGTTAGTTAGCTGACAATGTTAGTTAGCTGGTATGTTAGTTAGCTGGTATGTTAGTTAGCTGGTATGTTAGTTAGCTGGTATGTTAGTTAGCTGGTATGTTCTTCTTCTTCTTCGTTCGCCCTGAAAAGGACGGTGGTGCTGGTACGTTAGTTAGCTGGTATGTTAGTTAGCTGACAATGTTAGTTAGATGGTATGTTAGTTAGCTGGTATGTTAGTTAGCTGGTATGTTAGTTAGCTGGTATGTTAGTTAGCTGGTATGTTAGTTAGCTGGTATGTTAGTTAGCTGGTATGTTAGTTTGCTGGTATGTTAGTTAGCTGGTATGTTAGTTAGCTGGTATGTTAGTTAGCTGGTATGTTAGTTAGCTGATATGTTAGTTAGCTGACAATGTTAGTTAGCTGAATATGTTAGTTAGCTGGTATGTTAGTTAGCTGGTATGTTAGTTAGCTGGTATGTTAGTTAGCTGGTATGTTAGTTAGCTGGTATGTTAGTTAGCTGACAATGTTAGTTAGCTGGTATGTTAGTTAGCTGGTATGTTAGTTAGCTGGTTTGTTAGTTAGCTGGTATGTTAAATAGCTGGTATGTTAGTTAGCTGGTATGTTAGTTAGCTGGTATGTTAGTTAGCTGGTATGTTAGTTAGCTGGTATGTTAGTTAGCTGGTATGTTAGTTAGCTGGTATGTTAGTTAGCTGGTATGTTAGTTAGCTGGTATGTTAGTTAGCTGATATGTTAGTTAGCTGACAATGTTAGTTAGCTGACAATGTTAGTTAGCTGGTATGTTAGTTAGCTGGTATGTTAGTTAGCTGGTATGTTAGGTAGCTGGTATGTTAGTTAGCTGGTATGTTAGTTAGCTGACAATGTTAGTTAGCTGGTATGTTAGTTAGCTGGTATGTTAGTTAGCTGGTATGTTAGTTAGCTGGTATGTTAGTTAGCTGGTATGTTAGTTAGCTGGTATGTTAGTTAGCTGGTATGTTAGTTAGCTGGTATGTTAGTTAGCTGACAATGTTAGTTAGCTGATATGTTAGTTAGCTGGTATGTTAGTTAGCTGGTATGTTAGTTAGCTGGTATGTTAGTTAGCTGGTATGTTAGTTAGCTGGTATGTTAGTTAGCTGGTATGTTAGTTAGCTGGTATGTTAGTTAGCTGGTATGTTAGTTAGCTGACAATGTTAGTTAGCTGGTATGTTAGTTTGCTGGTATGTTAGTTAGCTGGTATGTTAGTTAGCTGGTATGTTAGTTAGCTGGTATGTTAGTTAGCTGGTATGTTAGTTAGCTGGTATGTTAGTTAGCTGGTATGTTAGTTAGCTGACAATGTGGGATTAATTGCGTCTACTTCAGTTGCTGCTGGTTCCTAACGGTTGTTGGACTATTCCTTCTTTTCAGAAGTAAATTTTTTTTGGCAGAAACACGCGGATTACATCTGGACCACCGAATGGGATAAAAGTGCTTTCGGACAGCGATAGATGGCAATTGCAACATTGTATACATATTTAAATATACCTAGAAAACGTACGAAAATATTGATATAATAATTATATAGACGAGGACATCACCATCCACTCCCTGCTCCCTGTGGATCCTAGGGCTACCTCTGCTGTTGGTTCCTTGAGATAAAACCCGCACAAAGAAATTGTCAGCTCTTGCAGTGGTAGTTTATGTGGTACGTTCCTTCAAGTGATAAAGTTGCCAGTTACCATGGGACGCTGTACATTCACAAGCAATTTTGTCACGGCGCTATTTCGGCAGTTCATCTTTTGTACGAAAAGTTAGCCTAGCAACACCGGGGATAGCTATACTCGGGAGTCAGGTGACTACCGGAAGCCGGGAATCAGGCGCGAAGGTAGTCAGTGAGTTTCTAGCCAGTGTCCGAGAAGGACGGACATATTATCCCTTTGCCAGCAATCTTGCTGTGAAGTTCATGTATTGGACTGTTTGTTCTGAGTACGTACCTTATTTCGGTCTTGGTGGAATATGACGTGTGATTCTAGAATTGTATAGTATCTCGTGGGTATTTTCTACAGGCCGTAAGATTTATAAGTTGACAATGATTCGAGTATGTCTTTGTCATAATTTTGCCGCTCAAGGTGAGCGATAGTCATGGCAGTGTTTTCAGTGTAAGTCATACTGTTGTGTATGATACTGAGAGATTAAGTTGTTAAGGCATGTCATGATTATATTGTATTTCATACGTTTGTTGGCCGTGTGAGGCCTGATTGTGTGTGCATAGTTAATAAAGGGAAGTACCCGTAGAAGGTGTTGATTTTCTTATGTCAGCCATTGTGATGTGGTCGTACGTTTAGAATAACGAGCCTAATTTATTATTATAAATCCACATTACAGTGGTCCAACACAGTGGAGTGTTATCCACGATAAGTGTATCTGACAAGAGAAGATAACTCAAGACAGGAAAAGATAACTCAAGACAGGAGAAGATAACTCAAGACAGGAAAAGATAACTCAAGACAGGAGTGTTGCGTGCATATTTTGACGCACATTTTTAAAAATATTGATATGGCTATTTGATATGGGAAAATATAGACATGCATTCATTTGTGTATGAAAATGCTGTTTATGGTAAAAGCGAGATAATCCATGTTTGATTCACACTTTTGATTATAGGAGTAATCGTTCTGGATATTGATCCGGCGCAAGGATAGTGCGCTTGCGTTTGTACTTATTTTTTAGGGCCAGAAAATATATTAATTTGCTTATTGTGTTTATGGCCTGGATTCATATGTATTACATATTATTAGTACAAGTAGAATCAGTCCTATATTGTATATTTTGGATGGGTAGGAGGGACTAGATTCTTGTATTCCGGTCTAGCGGAAGTATGAGTTGTCTTGACAAGTCGTGATGAGTTCCGATGTACTGCTTACAAATGGCGGGGTACGTTTTTCTAGAGCTGGTCCTTTCGTCAGGAAAAAATGTCTTACAAAGTGGTATTTCTTCTGAAGGAGATGGTGTCTCTACGATAGTTTGACTTCGACACTCTCCTCATGTCAGTATAAAGATGATTCGGACTCCAGGTACACCCCGCTCCTATCTTGATCATCCCTCGTCGGATAGGCCTAGCTTGACTTTTGGTGCTTCGTTATGCTAGTGTCGTGTTTGGTATCGACGTGCATGAGTGAACGACAACTCAGGTAGCCAGCCATGTTAGATTTCGGTCATCATATGTTTTGATCACTGCCAAGAGAACAGATTATTTATCCTATTATCGGACCGTGACAGGGAGATCTCAATCTTGCTAGAAACCCCCTCTTTCGTGGTTTCATAATATATGCTACAAACTATGGACGTCAAGTAACTTTAGTTATTTATCGATTCCTTCACTGACGCGTTTAGTCAGATAGGGGAATGCGGCCATAATGTATCATGACATTGAACTTTGATGTACTGCCATTATTTCTGAATGTGTCATGACTTCAGATCTGCTATGTATACCTACAAATTGATATGTCAACATACCATGATGTACTCGTATGTCCCAGTGTGTACGTTGATAAATTGGAAATAATCTTCAGCAGTTGATTGGAGCCTTGAAGTGACAAGTTGAGTGGTTTTATATTGGAC